>PGGA01000003.1:1716360-1757134 GCA_004380915.1 Calonectria pseudonaviculata
CATTACATGTTGGATGACTTGGCAATGGCGAGTCATGCACGGCTGCTGGAACTGGAACAACCCAAATCAGGAACGTGAGCCGTGAGTGCTGCCGGGCCATCAAGCACCGAGAAAATTTTCATCGGCTGAGGATTAGAAATTGCTAATTCAGCCACCTATTTCTTGGACACTCTCTGGATGCATGAATTTTACCCCGTCGAGTGTGAAGTTCAGATTGAGTAGAGCAGTATAGACATGAGACAACAGACGCCGATTGCTACTAGTGTGGAGCCCTGTTTAATGTCCCAAACCATATATATATATATATATATATGTGTGTGTGTGTGTGTGCATTATGACTGCGGTCTCTGTTCAGATTCATGTCCAGCCTCGTCTGTAGGCCAATTGTCATGTTTAGACGGCGAGAATGAAAAGTTTACATTCTCCCGGTCTCTCAGGAAACAATCCACGCGCTCATCCTTGGTTCGTCCTGACGCCACCAGGGTGTTCCGCGCCATCTGTTGCCCAATGGCCAGATTTGATTGGTCTCTCATCTCCATGTATTTGGCGCCAACCTGGTCGGCGTAAGACATGTGCGCAAAAGCCCCGATCATGCACGACATGACGACCAAGGTGGCAAAGAAGCCGTTGGACGCGTACGGTGACTCTTGAGGCTTGCCATCGCGAGCATTGTACCACCGCTCCCAGTCTTCCCATGTTGCGTTCCGCGAAGCGTTGCCGGGCTGGTCGCGCCACTTGTATTCGGCATGCCGGGCGCTTTCGTTCAGCGTGGGGGCCCGGTCTCCGGTCCAGCCCACGCCGTGGGTGTCGTATAAACGGCGTTTGGAGGGGTCACTGAGCAGGTCGTTGGCTGCGACTATAAGGCGATATCGTTCCAGGCGGGTAGCCTTGGGGAGACTCTGGATGTCGGAGGCATATGTGTGCCTATCGGGATGGTATGTCTTGACGAGCTCGTGGAAGCGATGCTTTGTGTAGGGGTTGTTGTGTCGCACGGAGAGGATTTCGTAGGGGGTAGGATTGGGGTTCTTGGGCCACGGCGGCCCTTGACTGTGCGCGGGGTCATCGCGGGAGCCATTCTTTATGGTGGCATAGCGACAGCGGTGGCTGTCTTGACGTAGCGGCGACCTCGAAGGAACGCAAGGCGAGGAAGAGGGTGACGGGCGGAGGGATGACGTTATCAGAGTTGAAGCATACTGAGGGAGCCCGGCCAGGGCATTGCAGGAGCAGGAGCAAAAGCGAAGGGCAGGCTTATTGAATGGCATGGCGATGGGCTGTCAGTGGTAAAGAGGCCAAAACCGGGCCGACATGTCGATGGCAGGGGAAACTTTTTGGGATGTGACGGCCGTCGGCGGCATTGGGTGAGCAGGTTGGAGCACATATGTACAATGGTATCCGGGCCATCACGCGACTTTGGCGGCATCAGCACCGGCCCACACAGTGGGCGGGAACGGTATTTTGGTTTCCCCACCTCGACACCTCGATGGAGCGAGGGGTCCCGAGGTGGGTGGGGGGAATCATGAGCAGGAGTATATTTGGAAAATGGGATAAATGAATGAATGGCTTGAAATTTCTGAATATATTAAAGAAAACCGGACAACTAAGATACGAGGGGGTCACCAGCCCCGTCTACTTGAAAATGCCACTCGACTTATTTTAGCCACAGAAGACCCCCCCCGACATCCTGGTACCCCGCCACATTAACATAAACATCGACATCAACATCAGCTACTGCCCATGTACGCAAAAACCATCTTTGATCCCTTCTCCAAGATTCCTTCCAGATACGCTATGATCAACGGGTCGATGCCTGCCTCCGTAGCGCGTCGCATCCATTCCGTTATATCAACTTCATCAAATCCCCCCCCGTACACCTTCTCCATGTGATTTCGGAATTCCTTCGCCGGTGCCTTGACTCCCCCAGAGTGATGCTTGAATTGAATCTCAGCAGTGCTGCGCTTGCCCCGACCGTCAGCCCCGGCGAGATGCAGCGTCGTTTCCATGATTTCACTGACAACTTTGTCCGCGGCCCCAAAGTCGATGAATCCCTCGACTCGATCCAAGAACGGTACGCATCGCATCGCCACAGAGTATCGCATAATGGCGTTTAGAGCGTCGGAGTTGGGAGCCTTCTCGCTGACCAGGACACACGGCCGATGCACCGAGACGGTCAGCGGTAATTTCTTGACTTGCTCCAGCTGACCAACAAGATTCTCGAGGAACACCTCGCTCGCCCATTTGCTTGACATGTGTCCCTCGAGGCCATCGGTCGATGGCGGGAAGGCTGCGACCGATCTTGGCGAGGGAGCAGTGTCACCGGAAAGTAGGACAACACGGTTTGATGACAGAAAGACGACGGGAATTGAGCGTGGCAGAGCAAGCGATGCGAGGAATTGGGTCGATTGAACGTTTGGTGCGCGAACGGAACTGTAGGTATTGAGGCAATGGCCGTTCGATCCCGCATGGACGATAACATCTACTTCGTCTTGTAGGTCCTCGCGCTCGTCTGCGTTTAGTCCAAGATTTGGAGAAAGGAGGCTTCCCGTGTAGCATTCAACCTTCTCACTCTTCGGTAGTTGCCCACGTTCATCAGCCAGAACTGCAACACAATGAACCTTGCTCACTACAGACGACTGCAACAAGGATTGCAGAAGCTGGCCGCCGAGGAAGCTCGTTGCACCAGTCAGTAAGACCTCAACCCCATCCGGTTTCGGCAACTTTTGGGTATTTGACGCGGCGGGAAGCTCTTCGATACGGTTTATTAGCCATTTAGGCACCTTTGTTTCTGCTTTCCAGTCGATTTCTTGTTCCATGTCACCGGCCTGGGCGTGTTGGTTGTCCACGCATCGAGCCATATATCGAAGCGTGCTGGCCTGATAGAGGGCTCTGGTCGAGACCGATACGCCAATTGTCTCCCTAATAGCCGCTTGAAGTTTCATAAGAAGCATAGAATTTCCTCCATACAGAAAAAAGTCTGAAGACGGTCCAATGCGGGCCTTCGCAGTTGTATCTGGAAGGACTCGCTCCCATAAAAGCCGTAGCTCGCCTTCGCGAACACTCATCTTCTCTTGGGGTCCTCGAAGCTCATTCTCTGGTAATGGAATTGATGCAATAGTCTTGCGATCGAGCTTTCCATTGGAATTAGTGGGCATCTTGGCAATGATGGCAATGGAAACCGGGATAAAGTATTGCGGGAGCCTCAAACGAAACAGAATCTGGGCCAATTCCGTCGCACTGGGAGACTCTGCACCTGGCGACAAGGTGGCGTGTGCAACTAGAACATCTCCTCGACGAGACACCACGACCGTGGAAAGAATACCTCTGGCGGTCTTTACGATAGCAATCTCGATTTCCTGGAGTTCGATTCTGAGACCGCGCAGCTTAATTTGAGTGTCGCCATCCATTCGACCAAGACATAGGAGGGTCCCGTCGGACGAAAGACGCCCCTTATCTCCGGTACGATACATGCGTTGGTTGGAGACTGTGATGAACTTGCGTCTGGTCTCTTCTTTCATGTTCAAATATCCAAGTGCAACTCCGGCACCGCCGATGCAAACTTCTCCGGTGTGTTCGACAGGCTGCGGTCGGCCAGACCCATCAAGAATTCGGATGGAGTAATTGGGCAACGCTTTTCCAACCGAAAACCTGGTTCTTTCATCGTCATTTTGGTCCTCCAGGTCAATGTTCTGAAAGCTCGCCGCGGCGGTAATCTCCGTGGGGCCGTAGCAGTTGGTCAATCTTAGTCCTGAATTTCCGAGACGACGTAGCTCATTCTTCAACTGTTGAGGCACAGGCTCACCACCCATACACAAGTGATGTAAATTAGAGGCTTCCTTCAAGCTTGAGGCTCCATAGTGCAACCAAGCAAGATATTCTGATGGGGTAGCGATAGTAAATGAAATACGCTCACAGTTGACTAAATTGGTCAATTCGACGGGGTCACGTCTCATCTCGGATGGTGCAATAACTAGGAGACCACCATTTGAAAGTGCGCAGAAAGTTTGCACCAATGACATATCGAAACCTAGAGAACTTTGCTGGAGGACACATTCCTGACCTAATTCAAGCACTTGCATTTTCAGGGCAAGGTGATTGACAAAATTCGCCTGCGAGAGAAAGATGCCTTTCGGAGTACCTGTAGAGCCACTAGTGAAGAATAGGATGGCTGGCACATTTGGGTCTGCGGTACACGGGACCTTGGTTGTCGGGTTGTTAGATATATTATCAAGACGTACATCCTGGATCTTGTAGTCAACGGCATCAAGCATCTGGTTCTTATGCTCCTGCGTGGCCAAATGAGTGACTATAAACGCTGGCCTACCACTTCGAACCATGGCAACATGTCGATCGGTTGGTAAGCTGACATCGAGTGGGAGATAGATAGCACCAATGTGAATGATGGCCAGCATGGAGACAATAGAATCCACTGTAGGCTTACACAAGACGGCAACAAGTGAACCCGCGGTGCATCCTTGACTCAACAACTTAGCAGCTAAAATATTAACTCGAGACAACATACCCGAATATGATAGCGTATGGCAAAGATCTTTGACTGCGGGCTTATCTGGATGCAGGCGGCACACCTCCAACACCTTCTCAGATAGTGTCGAGGGCCATTCAAACTGCGTCACGGGGCCCGTTCCGAGCTCAACGGCCGTTTGAACCTGAATCGGGTCGTAAACGGAACATTTACCTATATCCAGGTCGATATTGTCCGAAAACTCTCGAAGGAGGCGTAGGTATGAGTCTAGAATGATACCCGCCGCATCGAAGCTGTATATCGATGCGAGGCAATGTATCTCAACCATGCATCCCGAGCCTGTGTCAGTAATACCAAAACTAATGTCATAGGGCTGGTCTGCATCTTTTCCATCAGTCATCTCCATCTTACAATCGCCCAGTGGCATCTCCCACACTGAGCCGGTGCGGTAGTTCATTGCAACTTGGAACAGCGGCGTGCTCTCCGATGATCTGGGGGCCTTCACTTCGTCTAGAATGGTATCAAAGGGAACTGAGGCGTGGGCGAAAGCTTTCAATGCCGATTTAGAAGCAGCCTGCGCAACTTCAGAAAAGCTTGAGCTCTCGGGGATTCGAGATCGAACAGGAAGCATATTAATAAAGCAGCCAATTGTTTGCGCAAACCTTGGGTCGTGCCGTCCTGCGTCGACAATGCCAATACATATGTCCTCCCTATTAGCGTACCGGGATACCAGAACTTGGAGAAGAGAAAGATGAAAATGGAATGGACTGATTCGAAGCTGCTTGCAAGCTCCCTGGACAGCGGATAGGTGTACGCTCTCCAATTTTCGGTACTCATGATGGCTTTCGTTGCCCAATTCTGCCGGTCGTGTATTTGCATAAGCCATTGGTAGCAGAGGAAGAGTCTCTGGATAGGTTTCGAACTCAGTCTTCCAAAACTTTAGTTGATCATCAAGAACACCCGCCTTCTCTTGTTCTTGTTGGTGCAATGTGTACTCGAGGTAGGAGCCAGCACTCTTGTCAAGTATTTGCATTCTATACGCCTTATCCAAGTCTCTCAGAAAGACGTACCAGCCCACTACATCCATTATAACATGGTGATATCCGAATATGATGTCGTGTTCTCCAGAGCTGTGGCTGAGCACCGTTACCGCGAATGTCTTCCCGCTCTCAAGGTCCCACACTCGCGTTTTAAGACGAGCTAGTTCGTTCTGCACATCATTCTGGTTAGCCTCAGGTACGTGTCTCAGATCATACAATGAGGAGCTCATGAGCCCTTGCATGGGATGCCCATCCCCAAGACGCGTGTAGAAGCGCATTCGAAGACACTCATGGTGGTGTGTTGTCACATCCAGAGCATATCGCAACCTTGCTATATTCAAGGAGGACCCCCGTACATGGTAATGAAAAGTCATGTTGAAAGCTGCCGGGTCTTCCAGGTGCTTGGAAAGGAACCAGATACGAGACTGACCTGGTGACATTTGTTCTTCGCGGATGGTCTCCAGCTTGATTGCTTCCTCGTTGCCCGCGACTACTGAGGAGTTGGTGGAAGAGCCGGGCTTGGCACTTTCGATTGAACTGCCAGAATCTTCGACATCTGATACACTGGTACTATTGGATTCAGGGGTCCTGCTAAATTTATCTCCAGGGACAGAGAGATATTCCACAGAAGAGGCAGGTGCTGTGGCAGGCTCCGGGGCTGCAGCTGGCGCAGGCGAAGTAACAACTGGGGCTGCCTTTTTATTCGGGGCCTCATCGCTCTTTGCAGTGTCTTGATTCTTCATGGCGAGAGCTAGCATCTTTTTGGTAGCCCAAATGCAGAGCTGCATGACACTATCACCTCCAAGAATTTTGACCACGGGTACCTCAGCGCCGAGATCCTTCAAGAACCACGTACGGATCTCAACTGCGACGAGCGAGTCAATGCCGAGGTCAATGATTGGCCGTTGCACGTTTACACTATCAGCCTGGAGCTGAAGAATGGACTCCAACTTTTTGCAAAATGCCTCCAGCACTGCCGAAATGGCGTCTTCCTCGCTCGAAGCCTCCTGAACCCGTTTCTTGGTGTTACCCGCGGCCCCAGGACCGCGGCTCAGTTGCTGGTTCTGAAGAGTAATAGGGGGCGCAAAGTGCGAAAATCGCGGGTTCATTAGCCAAAGGGGCTGCTTTTCACGTGGCAAAGGCTCATCAAAGGTCTCAAGACCCATTATGATATCGGTCTCTCCTCTTATGGCCTCGGCAAAGGCATGGTGAACATCCGTTTCGGACAGCGGCATTAATCGCACATTACGGAAGTGCTGATCCAATTGTCTATCTCGCTGTTGACGTGTGACGTAGCCTACATCGCTTATATATCCGACATGGATGACTGATCCAGCAACTCCGCGGGCACGACGCTGGGCGACAAGGCTGGTCATGAAGAGATTGGCAGCATGGTAGTTGGCTTGACCGATATTTCCAATGATGGTTGCGACCGAAGATAGGAGGATAAAAAAGTCCAGGTACATGTCTCCAAAGACGGAATCAAGATGCTCACTTCCATATACCTTGGCAGCAAGAGTATTGTTGAGTTCATCGACATCCATGTCAACGAAAAGTTTGTCTGCCAAAATCATAGCTGCGTTGCAAACGCCTGCTATTGGTGGCATGGTATCGTTAACCTGCCGTACTACCGCTTCGACTGATTCCTTTTTGGATACATCCATGGGAATAATATGCACTACCGTGCCAGCGCGTTTGGCATCTTCGAGCAAGTGAGAGTCAACCTGAGGATTTCGGCTGCTGATGACTAGATGCTTAGCTCCACTTCGAATCATCCACTGGCAGATGGACAGACCCAATCCACCCGCCATTCCAACCATGAAGTATGTTCTATCTGACTTGAATATACCATTTAGGCTGAGAGGTTGGACCGTCATAACAAGGGATGCTTTTTCTTTCCAATCTGTGACGTAGTGCTTGCTAATTATTGAGGAATCAGCCCCGGCAAGTTCAGCAGCTTTGATCACATGAAGCCCTAGGTACAGTTCCTGCTCGTCCTTGTATGAGCTCTTAGCCATGGAGCAAGAGTTATTAAGCAGGCCAGACACTCCTTTTTCTGTCAGCTCGAAAGCCTGTTGCAACAGACAGGCATCAAGCCGCTGAGCTAAGCAGCCCTCAGGTAGACATTCCCTGATGATATTTGCAGTTGGGGAATCCGCAGGGGAGCAATCTACATAGAGATGAACATTTCGAGGGATAAGCCTTTTTATGGCTCGCTTCGATGCTTGAGCATGGATTTTAATCCAAGCATCTGGGGTTGCTGAACTTGAGGTGGTGAAATGGGCTTGACCACCCTGAGCTTCCAGTTCAGCAATTATCTTGGTGGCCAGTGACTCTTCAGCTTGATACAAAAGTACACGACCAGCGCTGTTAAGAATAGAAACTGCCTTTGCAAGGATCTGAAAGGCCACGGCAGCGAGGAAACCAGGCGAGCAGTCTCCATCATCAATTACGACAATATTTCTGGGGTCAATCTCAACAATAGAGGAGTTGACGTTAGAAATTGCCAAAATTGGGCTTGGTGAGTCGGAATCCTCCATATGTCCACAAACTAGGTACATTCCCTCTTTCTTAGACGAAGGGATATAGAAAGAATATTCAACGCGAATCTTGGCATTCTCGTTGTTGACATCTCCTTCCATCCCTTGCAACGTCACCCTTGATGAGCCTACAATAGCTCGGACTGGGACCTTGTTTGCATCAATGGTCTTTGTCACAGAGCGTCGCGAGGAATTATATAGCTCATTCATGGGTTTGTTCAACATCACTCTTGGGATCATGGTTTGACCATCGGCAAGAATGTCAGACTCCGGCTCCTCAACCCACAGCATATCGCCATTCGGTCCATCCTCAGCTGCCCTCAACCGCAGGAATGCTTCAAAACAGTTCCTAGCAGCAACAGTATTAGAGCCCCCAGACTCGATGCCCAACACTTTGAGGTTAAGGTGAGGCAATTCTTGAGGTGCAATTCGCGAGATGCCGAGAAAGATGTTGTTGCGCGGGGTGTGAGATTTTCCAGCCCCAGTAACCCAGAGCATGTTCTTTGCATTCATCAATAAGGTCTTGAGGAGGTCCATTCGTTTAGCGGTCATAGGAGTGGCGAACAATGATTCATCCGTCTCCTGAAGGCAAATGATGTCAGTCTTGGGGGTTAGTTTCACCGAACTAATGCCATCGATGCTGGAAATTGTCTGAACTCGTCGTTTCCATGATTTGGGTAGGAGTTTTTGGATCTCAGCAACCATCTTGGTAGACGTAAGCTTCTTGCCGCTGATAATCAACAGGGGCTCAACCAGGGGGGGAAGTTCCGCAACGTAAGACAACGGCTCAAGCATACGCAGAAACCCATCGTCAACAGCTTGGCTCACAATCATGGAGTTACAGTGTTTCGTCTCATCTTCAAGGTCATGCATGACAGTGTCAGCTCCAGAAAATCCCGTCTTTGCCAATAGCATGTCCCAGTCAACAACAGACACACCCGGACCATGCGGACGACCATCATCGACACCTAGCCACCATCCAGGTAGACCACCGAGCATGAGAGTTACTCGCACGCTCTGCATACCAGTCACCTCCATCAGAATTAGATAGCCTCCAGGCTTGAGAAGGGAGCGAACGTTGCGTAAGGTGGTTTCCAGGGAGCGCGTGGCGTGAAGCACATTGGCGGCGATAATAACATCGTATGAGTGCTCGGTATATCCCTGAGAAGCCGGTTCTTTTTCCACATCAAGTATCTTGAATATCATTCTGTTGGCCCAGGCCGCAAACTTTTCCTCAGCCTTGGGGAAGAAACCAGATGAGATATCTGTGTAGGTGTAAGACTCGTAAGCGTCATTGATCTGGTTCAAAACGCCCCAAGTGGTTCCTCCAGTTCCGGACCCAATTTCAAGTATATTAGCACGAGGGTATTTGAAAGTGATCTGTTTCATGACCTCGGCGATGCTGTCATTAATGGGAGCACTGGCGCAGTTGTTCATGTAGAAATTATCCAGCATATTGTCTTGCTGCATAACTTCCAACAACTGCGTCTTGCCCCTAACGACATCGGCTAGGTTTTCACCGACAGCACGGAGCAATTGCAAGTCAATTGAGTTGGGGTGCTCCTTAGTTATTTCTTCAATGGCCGATAATTCATCAGACAGCCACTCAGTAGGCAAAACAGGATGTTCGCCTTCCTTCACGGTGATCAGATGCCTCTCGAGAGCCTTGAACAAGCGTTGGTGATACCATTGGAAATCCTTCCGTTCTTCCTCGGGAATCTGGTTTACAAATTGCTGTATATAGAAAAGTGCAACTCGTTCAATGTCAACCGCCAAATGAGTCAACTCGGCGTCATTTTCATCGTCTCGGGGGGGATCATCCAAACCTGCTGGATCAAATGGCCCCCAAAAGGTTTTGGAGAAAATGGGCTGGTCCTGGGAGGCATCCTGCTCACCCACCATCCTCGTGGCAAGTCCTTCCACCTGAAGGAAAGTCTTTCCAGTCACTGAGTCATACACATTGAGATCACCGGTCAGAGAAGTGGCAGTTTGGTCAACAACCCAAGACTCGAATTCAGCCTTGATATCTCCACCAGCCTCGGGTCTCAAGATTTGAACAGACGGGCTTACGCGGACTCGGTCAATGTGAGACGGCAACAGAGCTGTAGTAATCTGTCTGCTTGCAGGATGTGCCCTTGCGATAAAAAGCGTTTGAAATGCGACGTCAAGCATGGCCGGGTGGACAGCATATTGGTCGCTCAGTGAACCTTCGGTCCAAACACCACTTGCTGCGGCATAGTTGAGGCAACGGGTACTCTCTTCGATGCTTCGGAAAACACCAGAGTATTTTAGATCAATCCCTTGAAACATCTTGTAAACTCGGCCACCATCAACAGTAACCAGGTTGGAAGGCACAACACCCCTGGGAGGCAGTTCGTCATCAGACTCAGGTCCACCTAGGTGAACTGTGAGGTTGCCGCTACATGTATGAACCATGGATCCTGTCGATGGGTCGTTACAGATATAGTACGAAAACCTAGCGCGCAAGATACCATCTGCTCCAGAGCCAGTCAGTAATTGTGCGGTGAACAAGGTCTCGACTCCCTCTGAGTCATCAGGTACAACCACAGGACGCAAAATATCCACGTCTTCGACCTCAAGGAGGCGAGTTGGTTTGCCGGCCGCAGTGGCCAGATGCTTGCCCGCTTCCACTGCGATCGAAACGTAGGCGGCTCCAGGTAGCAAAACCTCATCAAGGACCTCGTGCCCTCGAATCCAGGGCATTTCACCCAGCTTGAGTACATTTCTCCAACGGAGCTCACGATCGTTATCATCTGGGCTGCGACGTCCAAGAAGCTCGTGGGGGAGATCCTTGCCGGTACGGTATCTCCGAGAAATGCGAGACTCGCGCCAGTACTCTTTTTCATGGTCCCAAGAGTAGTTGGGAAGATCCTTTACAACTTTGGGAGCAGGAGGCTCAGAGTCGTAGAAAGACTTCCGGTAACCGTCAAAATCGACGAAAGATGGGCCCAGTTGCGCCCAAGTGGTGCCGATGGCTGATGAAAAAGCCTCAATATCGCTGCTACCTCGCTTCAATAGGCCTGTATATAAAGGTATGGAACCATAACACGCCTTAAGTGTCTGCTCGGTAGGTCCTTTGAGGGCAGGGTGAGGACCAACTTCGATGGCCAAGTCAAATGGACCTCCATGCCAGATGGACGACTCAATAGCCTGGGAAAACATGACTGTCTGTACCATGTTTGCCACCCAGTAAGGACCCTTTAGGGGACTCAGATCTCGCTTAAGGAGTTCTGTGTCGCCTCTCACACTTGAGTTCCAGATACAGCGACCAGGTTGGGGGGCGCGAACTTCAATGTCGCAAGCAAGCAATGATTCAAGGTAAGGTCCGGCACAACCCTGCATGTGATGAGAGTGGTAGGCCGTGTCAACCTTCAACTGGCGAGCAAAGATGTTATCATTGTCAAGTTGTGCCTTTGCCTCCTTAATGGCGTCCATATCTCCAGACAGCGTCACACTAGAGGGCCCATTGCTTGCTGCAACCTGGATACGGCCAACAAATTCGTCGCGGGAGCAAAGCTGCGTCGCCTTTTCAAAAGACATTCCAGCTGCCATCATACCTCCCCGCTTACCATCATTTCCAACAGCGAGTTTGGCGTGAAGTCCGCGATAATATGCGATCTGGATCGCACCCTTTAAGGTGATGATATTTGAGGCATAAGTAGCCGCAATTTCTCCCGAAGAGTGTCCCACCACTGCATCGAAAGTGATACCCACAGCTGTGAGCATATTTACGAGAGCAAGCTGTACGGCAGTACACAAAGGTTGTGATACTTCAGCCTCGCTGATTCTCGATGATTCGGAATCTGCCATCAATTGTTCCTTCAGAGACCATTCAGGAGCCTCCCCTTCTGGCAGTGCCTTCAGAACAGCATCACATTCATCGATGGTCTTGCGGAAGAGTGAGGATTTTTGGATCAGCTCGCGGCCCATAGTTGCCCACTGGGCTCCCTGTCCGGTAAAAACACCAAGAATGCCAGGGATTTCACGTGGGTTGACCAGTTGGGGTTGATGACCAATAGAGTTGGCAGCAGCTTTTTCATTGCTGGCAACAAAGTTGGCCATGCTCTCCAAAACCACCTCTCGAGTTGCACCAGAAAAATGGGTTCGAACTCCGTGGGTAGTTCGTCTAGTCTGTAGCGTCCAGGCCAGGTCCCTGAGATCAAGCGAAGGGTGCTCCTTCAGGTGTTCCAAATGGGCTCGGATATTTCGTAGCAACGAGGCCCCAGAGCCGGCAGAGAAGAGAAGGGGTCCCAGAGCACCATCCTCGAGCTCTTCAGGCTTCTCTTCTTGGTTTTTGGCGGTGGTGATGCTTCCATCCTCAAAACGCTCAATGATTGCATGAGCATTGGTTCCTCCGAAGCCGAAGCTATTAACACTGGCCCTCGCAGGTGTGCCAATTGGCAGCTCAGGCCATGGCAACGCTTTCGTGGTGATTTTTAGCGGGCCATAGTATGGTGCCAGCGCCGGGTTGAGCTCATTGAACAGGAGATTTGGTGGGATCGTCTGATTTTGAAGCGAACGAATGGTTTTGATAACTCCCGCAAGTCCTGCACAGCCCTCCAAGTGCCCAATTACAGTCTTGACAGATCCAACATATATGGGATTTTCCGACGATTTCTCGTCGCCCAACAGAGACTCGCTAATTGCCCGCGCTTCAACGGGGTCACCAGCTGGAGTACCGGTACCGTGACACTCAAAGTACTGGGGGCGGTCCTTGATAGGATCGAGGCCAGCTCGAGCATATGTTTGCCGAATTAGCGCGGCCTGTGCTGGAGCATGAGGCATAGTAATTCCTGAGCTCTGGCCATCAGAGTTGACTCCAGTACTTCGGATGATACCCTCAATAGAATCCCCATCCTTGAGGGCGCAGCTAAGCGGCTTCAAAAACAGTGCTGCGGCACCCTCGCCTCGAGCATATCCATTGGCAGACTTATCCCACATGCGGGACTGGGAATCCGGCGACAGCATATGTAGCTTTGATTCAGTAATATAGGGTGAGACGTCAAGAATAAGATTAACGCCAGCAACGACAGCTGTTTCACAGTCGCCGCCGAGTAATGCCTGAGCAGCATGGTGAAGAGCGACCAGCGAACTGGAGCACGCAGTGTCGATGGTCTCTGAGGGACCATGGAGGTCGAAGACGTATGAAATTCTGTTCGAAATGATGCTGTTCGCGGTGCCAGTCGCCGTATACTTGGAAAGTGTCTCAAGGTCCCTTAATTGGATACTGGTGTAATCGGAGGTCATAACGCCTACGTGAACGGAAGTCTGGGAGCCCCGTAGCTGATCGAGGGTTACACCAGCCGATTCGAACGATTCATAGACAGTCTCCAGGAGAATGCGCTGTTGAGGGTCCATGCCCGCCGCCTCCATGGGACTGATTCCAAAAAATGAGGCATCAAAGAGTCTCGAGTTTTCTTCTAAGAGATATGATTTGTTGTTGACATCAGTAGCCCCATGAGTGTCGCCACTAGAATGGTAGAACCGCCTTAAGTTAAGTCGATCAGGGTCAAACGTCTTGATGACATCTCGGGGTTGGCGAAGTAGTTCCCAAAGCTTTGATGGTGAACTAGATGAGCCTGGGAACCTACAGGCCGATCCAATAACGGCGATGGGCTCTGGGTATGATTGAGACATTGTGGAATTAGGGTTCTCCAAAGCCTAGTACAACTAAGTAAAACAAGAAAGAAGTAAAATTGAGTGAAATATGAGTTTTGATTTGGAGAATTGCCCAACTGAGACTTCAAGTTGATTGAAGATAACTAGCCTAACACAAGACTTTGCTTGAATCTATACAATCACATTCCTGACTCTCCATCTAAACCATCCCAGGAGTGGATCTTCATTCGTTGACCGTATTCCGTTGAATTTTTAGCAGAACCATTACAAGATACGGCTCAAGGAATATTCCGTTCGCGCCACGATGGCACCGCTGTTTCAATTCCCAGGAATATTCCGTCGAGTGGATGCACTTCGGCATAGGGATTTATGATCCTGGTTCGACGGCTTGGCAGGTGGCGTGAGCTTTAAATCAGCCCTACCGCATCTGCCCATTGCTAATTTCCCCAAAGCTGTATTGCTCCGAACTACCGGCAGGATTCCCCGCTAATTAACTATTCGTGGGCCTGCGCACCCGATGACCCGATTAGTGATAACGTCTCGGGAAATCCTCTCGGGAATTGGCATACAGCTCCGGATCCCGGCGTTGGATGGACATCCCGGCATCTTATAGGTGCCTTTCTCATTAGAGATAGCTGAGTGTTGAGATTGACGGTGTGCATTCGGCCTTTTCTTTGGCGATCTAGTGGCTCCAAGGCCATTGAGGGACTCGATATTGATCATTATCTAAACAATCATAATTCACTTTCCAGCATTTCGGTATTGAGCTTGGGACAGTCGTAGTATCACCTCCACAATGGCAGCCTCAACGACACTTCCAGCGACACAAACGGCCGTCAAAGTCACCGGTCCCAGCGCCGTCGGTTTGGCCACGGATGTACCACTGCCAGCTCTCAATCCATCAGACATTCTCGTCCGTGTCGCATGTGTTTCTATCAACCACGTCGATGGCAAATCAGCCGACATGTCGCCATCGCCTGGTGCTACAAGCGGTGTTGATTTTGCTGGCGTCGTGGTAGAACTGGGTATGGATGTTGAATCCGACGACTTCCGAACGAACAATAACATGAAACCTCTCAAGACTGGCGACAAGGTGTTTGGTGGTGTCTTTGGAAACAATCCTCTCCGTCATGACAATGGTGCCTTTGCGGAGTACGTGGCCGTTCCTGCTCGTCTTGTCTGGCATATTCCAACTGGGATGGACTTTGCTACTGCATCTACAATGGGCGCTACACTTGCCACTGTTGGTTTGGCCTTGTTCCAATACCTTCAAATTCCAATGCTCTCGCTCCCAGTCTGTCATTCAAACGCCAACCCTCGAATGGTTTTAGTGTACGGGGGAGGCACTGCGACAGGAGCAACAGCCATTCAGGTGCTCAAGCTTGCTGGTTTCACACCTATCACAACATGCTCTGCAAGGTCGGCTGAAAGAGCCAAGCACCTGGGCGCTGCCGCCACATTTGATTACCGTTCACCCACATGCGGTACCGACTTACGCGAGTTCACCGCAGATGGCCTGGAGTTTGCCCTCGACTGCATCACCGATACAGCAAGCATGGGGATTTGCTATGAAGCCCTGGGATCAGCAGGAGGTCGCTATGTCGCCCTTGATGCTTTCGCCCTTCGTGGCCATACGAGGCGAAGTGTTTTGCCAGAGTGGGTTTGCACGTATACGCAATTTGGACATGACATAAAATGGGTCCCACCTTATGACCTAGATGCCCGCCCACGAGACCGTGAGACGGCTGAGGCTTGGTATGTCGTTGCCCAACAGCTCATGGATGAAGGTCTCATCGAGCCTTACCCCAAGGAGGAGAGGAGAGGCGGACTGGCGGCAGTTGGTGAAGGCATGAGAGCTGTATGGAAGGGTGAAATTTCTGGGAAGAAGCTGGCGTATCCAGTCACAGCTAAATTATGCGCCTAGTGTCTATGAGGCTCCATCATTCATCCACAGCTATATATGCATTGTGGAGTTGGAAGTCCATGGCCACTTGAGGCATTGTATGAACAAAGCTATACCCTCAAAAATGTTCTTTACCAGTTACGTGATAAAATGTTGTTGGACAAATCATTTGTGAAACAATTACATACTGCGCTATGCAACAAATGTCAGATCAAAAAAGAAACATCCGTAATTAAAGCCAGGGCCGTATATTTCTCCAATAGAATGACTGCTTATAAATAACCGAAACGTCTCCCATCCATTATATACATAGATATGGCGTTGTCTATAGGGTAAGAAACGCTTGACAACACTTCGTTGATTTACAAATTGGTTGCCGAATTTTTGTTTTTTTAAGTGTGAAATCACCATCGTTTCACACACAGTACGGATTTCCATTCCTGTCAAGGAGTTTAGACTAATCTGAAATTACGTTAACCCGGGGGGGCGGGGCGAGAAGGAAACCATTAAACAAGGGACCTGTCCCCAATCCTTGGCCTCGGGCTAATTACATGGGCAGTCCCATCCGTGCCTCACCATTGAAACGAAAAAGAAACAAGAGAGAAGTTAAATAAATGAAAAAAAAGCCGGGGGTCGTTGTCAAAGTAACTTGGATGGATCATGCATCTCCATCCTTCAGAAGCTAGTTCGCCTAAAATACCAATGCCCCATCTTGAACCCCACTCTAGGCTGCCATCTACTTTGTCTTGGCGGCTTCAATGTTGGAACCGAGCTTTGTTGCGCTGACCGCAATAAATCTCCATCGTGGTTGGCCGATATAGCCCGAGGTTGCGCAAATCATGTTAACAAAGCGACGTTCTATTCCCTGGCCCGCCACGCGACTTAGAAGGCGGATAAAAAACCACGGAATCACAACTAGGGCATAGAATAGTCGCAATTGAGGACGGATGTTAGCAGACAAATCTTCGACTTCCACGTTTACGAACCCGGCACTTTCAAGGAGGTCTTTGAAGTAGCCTTCTCGTGATGCCTCGTTTGTCGGCATTGCAGTGTAATCGTTTACCATTCTTAAATGCCGGCTCAACTCGTCTCCTTCGTCTTCATCGTCGGGACCACGACGGCGCTGTGCCTCAATAAATGCAATTCTGCCACCAGGCTTGATGATTCTGAAGAAGCCCTCGACTGCCTTTTCTGGCTCCGTGGCGTGTCCCATGGCCTGCATGGTGTAAACACCATCATATGAGCTGGATTGGATGGTCTCTAGACTCTGATAATCCATCTTTTCCACCGTCAATTGTCCATTTGGAAAGCCCGCATTTTGAGCATTGCGCTGTGCTTTGGACACATGATGGTTGATAATATCAATTGCTTTGACACGCATCCCTTGCTTTGCCATGTAATGGGCAACGCGGCCAAAGCCACACCCTGCGTCTAAAAGCTGCGAGCCTTTGGGGAGCGCCAACTTGCTCAACAACTTGGCCTCCATACTTTGTAATAGATGTTAGCGTTAAATACAACCAAGATTCTGGAGGGAGGTCCTACCGCTCCAAGCTGAGGCCAATTGGAAATGGCCAATATGTGTCCTTCTCATAGTAGCCGAAATGATGACACCCGCGCAGGACGACTTCGTACACCAGATACGACTCTTGTGATTCGTAGTAGCTTTTGAGGGCAGTATTGGGTTCGGTAACAACAGCCTTCTCGGCTTTGTTCAATTTCCTCGACGGCATGTCGGATAAATGTTACAAGTTTTGTTTAATTCAACGGGATTGCATGGGAAATGACGCGCTTAGATGTTTGGCAGGCAGGAATGCATACTACTTCGGATCAGCCCATCTATGTTCAGCAGAATATGGCATTAATAAGATATTCGGCCGAAACAAGAAGTTTGCCGAATTTCGGAATTTCACTAGTATCTTTTGAGGTTTGGGCAACATGGGTGTTATTTGTAAGCCCTTTTTCTTGCGGAGAATCCCCACTGCAACAACGGGGAATTCGGGGAATTCCAACGGTATATTGCGTCTCGTATCATGCATGGTGTGCCAGCGTACTAGATGGCGTCTTTTTTAGTATCCAAATGAGAGTAGTGGCGGGATTGTAGCCTGAGAAAAACTGGCCTCAAGTCTGCATCATCCGATTACATCGGCACACGGCTGAGCCTTGAAGAAGAGCTGACTGAACGTTTTGATAGTTACCGGCTTGTAGTTGCCAATATATTTTCCTTCATGACCTTTGTCAAACTGTAATTCACCTCAGCTTTTCTTTTTGTTTACATTCAACACTATGTTCATACAGTACAATCTTCCCATTGTTGCTGTGTCCACTGTGCTCCTTGCCTTCCTGCTGAGCAACCTTCTGCGATATGGCTCCAAGGAAAGGTCTTTGGGGTGCAAGCCAGTTGCACGGAAGTTCCAATGGGACCCTGTCATGGGCCTCGACATGGTTCGAAGTCAGATTAACGCGTTGAAGGGAAACTACTATTTACCTTGGCTCCGACAATTGCACCACAACATGCCAAACACATTTGAGATCAAATTTTTTGGCAAGCGACAAATTTACACCAGCGAGCCCGAAAACTTGAAAGCCATGACAGCGACCAATTTTCACGATTTTGGCATCGAGCCGATGCGTCGCCACACCAAGGGTTCTATGCCATTCGCTGACAAGGGCATCAGTACGGTTGATGGTAAAGACTGGGAGTTTAGCCGCTTCCTTCTCAAGCCCTTCTTTTACCGCGAGGTCTATACCAGCACCGACCGTATCCAGCCATTTGCGGACCAATTCCTTCAACTGATTCCGGGCGACGGTGAAACCTTTGACGCCCAGCCCTTGATTCAGCGATGGGTGAGTTTTAGGCTTCGAACAATTTAAACCCATTTCCAGCTACATCATGATGGGAAAATTTTGTTCCGCTAACCTGATTTTGTTGGACCTAGTTTCTCGACCTCACAACCAATTTTATATTTGGGAAGCCAATGGGCGCTTTGACGAACCCCGACCGTGCCAAGATCACCTGGACCATGCTAGATGTTCTCAAGGGTGGCCGCATGCGAGCCCAGTTCTACATGATGCTATGGGCATTCAACTGGAACTGGTGGTACAAGGCTGTTGCTAAAGTGCACGAATTTGTCAATGACCATATCCGCGAGACGTATAGGCAAATTGATGAGCGTGAGAAGCGAATTAAAGAGGGTCTCACTGTTGGGGCCGAGCCAACCAGCCTCCTATGGTATATGGCATGGCACCTGAGAGACGAAGAGCTATTGAGGTCTCAGCTTTGCCTGGTTATTGTGCCCAATAATGACACAACATCAATCTTCACAAGCAATTGTGTGTGGCATTTGGCACGACACCCGGAAGCCTGGAAGAAGCTCCGAGAGGAGATCCTAGCTCACGGCGACCAGCCGTTGACCTTTGAGGCGTTGAGGAATATGAAGTATCTTCAGGGTGTCCTGAATGAGAGTACGTTGCCAACTCCACCTTACCAGCTTGGAGGATCCGGAACCCTGTGCTAATTTTCGATAGCCCACCGCTTGACCCCAAACAATGTTACGCAGATCAGGATGTGCCTCAACGATACGGTGCTCCCGCTCGGAGGAGGAAAGGAAGCCAAGGAGCCTATCTTTGTCCGCAAGGGAGATGTTGTCTCCGTAACTAAGACTGTCATGTACCGCGACCCCGCCATCTGGGGACCCGACGCTGAGGAATTCAAACCGGAGCGGTTCCACGATCGCAGGATATTCTGGGAGTTCCTGCCATTTGGTGGCGGTCCTCGCCGCTGTCCTGCGCAAATGATGGTCATGACGGAAGCTGGATATATGTTGGCGCGCTTAGCCCAGCGGTACAGCCGGATCGAAGCTCGAGATTCAGCGCCATACACGGCCGTCATGCGAATTGGACCGTCAAACAAGACAGGTGTAAAGATTGCTGTATACAAGTAGTTACGTGGTTAGACTGGCACGAACTTACAATTGACTGGGGTCTGACATTACGGTGCTTACGAATGATTGCCTTATCACAGAAGGATGGCATAGGTGGGTCGCCTAGCGGCCCACAGTATGTCGGCTACGTACCTAGCTAGAATTTCCACCTTTGACAGTATATAATAATATCAGGAAATATGTATTTTCATGGGACCAGAAATAATGTTGCATCTTGATAAAAGCCGCCTGGCAGATTTATTTTTACAACGCCGTGCCTGACCGGACATTTCGATTCGGGCCGCTGCGTGGCGCTTCTCTAGTCTCTGCAAGGTTTGGCCCGGTGCCGAACTACACCACTGTACGGACACATACACCAAGAAGCTGGCATGCAGCAGTGCTAGACCGGCAGGCCTGCCCCCCAAACGTCAATTTCAAAGTCCCGCGTTCTGGCGCTTCTCGGGACCGAGCTGTTATTCCCATCACCGGACCCAGAGACCTGAGGTATACGCTGGGGTTCACTGCGCCAGGATTTCTACTCTGTGACAGATCGTCACCGACCTTCGGGGACAAGGAAGGTGTACAGGCATCAATTCATGGTAGGCATCACCCTGTCCTTCCTGCGCTGATTCGCTGCTTCAGGTCCCAGTAGTCCGGAAAAGGGAAGCAATTCGACGCCATTGGCCTGGGGCTAGGTGCCAAGAGCTCGGTATTAGCCCCGCGAAGAACCGAGAAATGGGAGGGAGCCTCAATAACTAACAGCACTAACAGGGCATCACCCAATGTTGACAGTGGCGCTAGGGCTGGAAGGATTTCAGGGCCGCGTCAGGGCATGCCGGAGACAGGCAGCCCACCCCCAGCGCTAGTTAACTACCCCTGGGGCGGGTGGACTGTGACTGCCTGAGCCCTGTAGCCTGCGCATGCGGCCCACTGTCGCGCGCGCCAAAACCATCGCCACAAATCAGGCATGGTGTACATGTCTAGTGCCAGGGCGCCAGCTATGTATCCAAGCTGCCAGGGACGCTGGCACCAATGAGGCATTGTATTCATCAGGTCGGGATAGAGCGGAAACGAATTCCCCAATTGAGCCATAGTAGCACATGGGCTTTGGTCCTTTCAACTTAGTTTATTACCCGGTTGGGCGAGAGAGGGTGAGATCATGATGTTTAGGCCAAGTTTTAAGCCGTCATGTAAGCGGTCTTCTACTAAAATCCTGGAATTTTATAATCGCCAACTGCCGACCAAAATTTTTGTGTCTGCCGCTCTATATATTTCCTGGAACCAATCTTTTCTCTCTTCGAACGCGTAACTCACAAGGGGGTTGCGTATCGTACCACAACTATTAATCTAGTAGTGGTGGCACTGCCTACTTGAATCCTTCGTGCAGGGGCCCGCGCACCTCGGACAACGTGGAGTTCCGCCAATTCCCTGTCTTCATCTCGATGCTCCTACTGTTAGTGACATATCATATATATATACAAGGCCCGGAGGTGCATGTTGCAGCAGGCCTGTCTTCGTGTCTGGGGTTGCGAGTACAGCACGGCATTTAATAGCACCACGATTCAACAACCCGGCTCTCATAAGGAGTGTTTTGGGTTCAACATCCCGCCTCTCCTTTTCCCCCTCGAGATACCTTCAATGGAGCCCGGACCAGCCTGCAAGAGACGGAGGCCCGCCGTGGCTTGCACTGAATGCCGTCGTCGCAAGGTTCGGTGCGACCGTGCTTCTCCATGTGGCCCCTGCAGTAAATCTGGCTTTCGGTGTCGTTATCATTATCACAACAACTCCAGCGACCGAATGCAGCAAGAAATGTTTGCGCAGCTGGGCTATGGGCAGTCTATTATGAAGCCCGACTTACACGATGGCCTCGGCGACATGGACATGTTACCAATGGACATGACATATTTGAATGACGACTCAAGTTTAGGCTTTATCGACTATTTTGCTCTGGACGCCCCTCATGCGGACAACATGCCTTTGTACTCGGCTGTCTCACAAATTGACAACGAGGCGTTCAGATGGGCAATCAAGAGCAGCAGTACCTCCAAAAGACCCAGCAGTCTTGTCAGCTCAACTCCATCAACATCTGACTCGATCCCTACAAGAGCATTTGGGCTTGGCTCCTCAGAGTCGGATTCCTTGATAATACCTAGTTTAGGCTCTGTAAATTCCATTTCGGCGGTTGGGTCAACTGTTTCTAGCTCAGACTCGAGCCCTGCTAGCCTACGGGCCACTGCCGATCCCAAAGACGACGGCGAAAGGCGCTGGCAAGACGCCTTTTATCGATGCAAACGATTGCAGTTCCTCGCCAACCTTGTTAACCGTAAACACGACACTGAATTATCTAGCTCTGATGCGATGGTACGCTCCCTCATGAAAACCTTTACGAGGCTGGATCGTGTGACCCAGAGAGACTGGGAAACACAAGCCCTGTTGCCACACAATAACCTAGGATGGCCTACAACTGGAGTTTTACCTGTGAGCGCCGGTCGAAGTCTGCTTCCGCCGCGTGAGACGTGCGATATTCTTTTCGAAACCTATCTCAACACATTCGAGTCGGTGCTACGAATCGTGCACATTCCTTCATTCCAGCGCGAATACAAAAGATTTTGGACAAACAAGGCATCTTTATCAATGGAAGAAGACGAGGCTTTTTCTTGCAAGTTGATGATTATACTAGCACTCGGGAGCTGCGTTTGCTCCAGCCGCCACATTCTTGACAGCTCGGCGCGAAGACAAGGGGTTTCACTTCGACAGCAAGCAAGAGGATGGATAGTCCATGCCAGAAATTGGGTTGGAAGCAAGATATTTGCCCAGGCTGACCTGGATAATGTCCAAACCAGGTGTCTCCTGGCGCTTGCGAGGCACACCCACCAACACACACTTCCTGCCGGGGCGGTATGGTTTCCTGGAGACCAGGATTTGACCCGTGTGGGTATCCAAATGGGCCTGCACCGGGAACCGCGGGTTCGGTTTCCAAATTTGAGCGTAAAGGAAGCTGAGATTCGTCGTCGCTTATGGGCCACAATACTTGAACTATCGCTGCAGGTTTGCTTTGACGAGGGGCTGCCTGCGCCATTATCCCCGGAGAGCTACGACTGTGAGCCACCATCCAATATTACCGACGAAGAGCTTGAAGTGGGCAGCCTGAAGAAGCCCACCTCATCAGAACATATGAAATTTACCCCATCAATGGTGCAAATCCTATTGGCGAGAACACAACGCCTTCGGCTCCAAATTTTACAACAAATCAACGCGCCTGGGGCATCACCCAAGGCCTATGAAGAGAGCCATCAGCTTGCAGCTCAGTTGAATGCCTTGTGCTGCATGGGATTGGACATGCTTCGTTCTACCAAAAAGGCGACGAACTTCCAGATCAAACTCTTGGATGTTTTCACGAGACCGTTTGTACTTGCTCTGCATGACCCCTATGCTGACAAGGCGACTACCAACCCTGCTTATTATTATTCGCGGAAAATGCGCATGGAGGTTTCAGCACTTCTCCTGACAAACCCATTATTAGCAGTTCCCGCGCCCAATACAGCCCAAACCAGTTTTGATCCCGGTTTAGATATTTCTGGAGCGACTTTATCCAACACTTATGTTCGCCCACCTGGAATGGACGCGTGTGCTGCAATTTCGACTCAAGGACATGGGCATTTTGCCTTGGTGCAGCGTCAAGCCACAGCAGCTCTGTGTTTGGACTTAATAAGTGAGCTCGAAGAGAAATCGTTTCCAGCGACGGACGGCGCTGGCTGGGAAAAATTAAGAGGAACAATAAGGCAAGCGGTGCTTGGGTATGAACGTCGCGTACGGGCCGCCGAGGGAACACACTCAACTCATGAATTCTTATTTTTTGCCTGCGCCGAGGCATACATAGAGGCCCTATTGCGAGGATACCATTCCCGTGACGCTGACGAAGCCATTGCGGAAGCAGCTCGAACCGCGCTGGCCGTCTGCTGTGAAGTCATGAAACGCCAGCGGCGAGGAAGCAGGGCTGAGAGACTAGGTGATAATGAAGATGATTCACATAAATGGCTAATCAGCGATCACGAAGATGGTATTTCTAGTGATGGAGAAATTTGTTAAGCAAGACATTATAGGGAAGCTAACGATGATGAGAAATGAAATGCAGCAAGTAGGTAAATTCTGGTGCTTTCAGAATGATACACTGTGACAATCCTAATGAAGAAAATGCCATTAACCTAGATGCATTTCTAGATCAATAACACAAATAATAAATTTTCAGGTCACTCATTCCTTTTATTTCAAATGCCTGCTCAGAAGGTAGACCATACAGTAACATTGAAAAGCTAAAAAGCGTCAATACTCCCCAAAAACTGGGTATTGGCCGTAGTCATTATTACTATGTTTTAATGTTTCTGTAAAGCACCTAATAAAGTTGACATGCTAGTTGCTTGCTCGTCATCTACAAGCGCCACCAGTATGGCCTATGGGTCATGGTTTGTAAACTGAAGAGCTATGTAAGTACATCTAATTTTGTTTAAATTATGCCCGCCTGGAGCCTTGGAGCTGCAAGTCTGATTATTTATGGGGATTCTCCGAGAAGCACGGAGTATTTCTTAGTGTGCCGGCTTTTTCGGAGAATCCTCCAGTTGTTGTGTGCATTTAGATTATGGCTCCCGAACTAGAAAATTACATGGTCGGCGTGAAACGGAGACTTTTTACAACTTCGGTGCAGTTCTCCAGAAGATTAAATCTAGATTTTTGTGGCTGTGAATGTATGGCTTGAAGGCACCATACGTCCAACTCTTACAACTTGATTACTACTAACTGGGCCATCATGATGATGGATCGGCAAGTTGGCAAGCCCATCACGCTCAAATGTGGCCTGACACTACCCAATCGGCTGGTGAAAGCCGCCACCTCGGAGAGCATGGCGTCACAGAGTACCCTTCCTGGTGAGAGGTTCAACAATCTTTACCGCCATTGGGCAGAAGGGGGCTGGGGGATGGTGATCGCTGGTGGGTATTTTCGACTCCAAACCCAGAACTGGCGACTAACTAGTACAAGGCAATGTTCAAGTAGATGCGATGCACATCTGCACAGCTACTGATCTTTCAGTCGATCATTCTCTCAGCGATGAAACAATCATCAAAGCCTGGAAGCCTTGGGCTCAAGCCTGTGGCAAGAATGGAACACCTGCAGTTATGCAGCTTTGCCACCCCGGGAGGCAATCTCCTGCAGGCGCTGGTAAACGCGGATTTTTTTCAAAGCCCATTGCACCAAGTCCCGTGCCTCTTGTTATGGGATCTGGAATCCTGGCAAAGTCCATCACTGCGTTGCTATTCGGCACGCCACGAGGAATGAGCGTGTCAGATATCGAAACCGTCATCAAGCAGTTCGTCCGGTCCGCCAAACTGGCTGCTGAGAGCGGGTTTTCCGGCATCGAAATTCATGCTGGTCATGGATTTCTGTTGGAACAATTCCTATCCGCAAAGTCAAATAAACGGACGGATGCGTATGGGGGCACGGCGACGAAGCGAGCCAAGTTCGTCGTGGACATTATCCGGACCGTTCGAGCAGCAGTACCGACCAATTTTTGTGTGGGAGTATGTATTAACTCGGCAAATGTTCAATCTCAGTCCGAATTAAACGACAGTATCGAACAGGTGAAGCTCATTACAAACCAACATATAGATTTTGTGCAGTTGAGCGGCGGAACCTTTGAAGATCCTAAAATGTTTTTGGGACCCAAGGTGCAGTTGCATGAGGCACCAAAACTAGGGCAACCAAAAACATATCGCCCATTCTTCATAGACTATGCCAAGGAAATCAGGCCTCATATACCCGACGACATTCCACTCATAGTGACTGGCGGTTTCCGGAGTTGTTTTGGTATCGAGGATGCAGTAACCAACGGAGCTTGCGACATGGTTGGTTTGGCAAGGCCTGCAATCGTGAATCCTCTGCTCCCCAAGACGACCGTACTGAGCCCGACTATGCAGGAAGATGATATAATCCTGTACGCAAAGAAGACAGAGGCGCCTTGGATATTAAAGCAAACGGGCATCCGTGCCGTTGAGGTACACATAGATAATGTAAGGTTTTATATCTATTTTTAACCATAAACTGACAATTATATTTTAGGCTTGGTATGTAAGGCAGCTTAAAGTTCTTTCCGAAGAAAAGATTTGAAGGGAAGCCTTATGATATAAACTGGGGAAACTACGAGATAGTAAAAATATGGTTAAGCACTGGTTCAAGGCTCCGTAGTTGGAGGAGACATAGGCATCAAATCAGTGCGAAGAATGGTCATTCTGATTGGTTATATCTACTTTTACGTATACAGTTTCATTTTTCATTTGTATATTGTATTGTGTTATGGTCGGTCGATGCCGCCACGTCGATGCGGTGCTAGGTTCCTGCACACCACCATGGTGTTGCTGTAGGGACTTTTCGTTTAGGTCTTGGTTTTGGAATCCTTTTCTGCGCTTGAGCCTCATTTCCACGTCATAGTGAGCCCCATGGATGTCGACAATGTCGCCCTGGTATTGCTTTGGTGATAAGAATAAGACGGTAGCATGATGTTACTTGGACGGCCTGTTCCTCTCTTCAAGTCTCTTTAATACATTGCAAGGAAATTCAAATACGCTAGCACACCCCCAGGTCACCGTCACCACCAGTTACTCCAATATAATCGGTGGTTCTTTGATGCGGGTCAATAACTCCGCCTTTTGCGAACCAGTCTTTATCCTGCTTTAATCCGTCACTTCGTTTCGATAATTTGTCAGAGCTCAAGCCTGGTCGCGTCATACATCTCCACCTTGTCTCCAATGCTTCCCCATTCGCCTCGGATATAGCTCTAGCCGCGGGGGTCATTATTATCACAGATCTAGCCCGCCTCATTTTGCTAGTTTTGATTTCAGATAAATAAATATTATTCACCTAATGGTTTTTCTAAATCTAAATCCCGAGCCTGGCAGCCGAGGTCGCCCTCATAGTCGTGTCCGGATCATTGGGGTCTGGGGTCTGGGGTCCGGGGGAAAGATCAGTAATGAGTGGAGGAGAAAAAAATAAGAACTCTAGATGTCCCCTCAGAGAAAGCCTTGATTCATACCAACTAATATCTTTATCGGGTGGTACTATTATTTCTCTTCTACTTCACCGCATATCATCTCTCACACAATGGGATCTTCAAACGGCACCAACACTCCGACTCACTGCAATGATAAACATGAGGGTGCAGGACAATTCTATTGCCATCACTATAATGAGCATAGAGCTCCTAATTACTCTCAACCTCGCCAGTCGACGGGTTCTCAAGTCCTAAATCCACCCTATAAAACGGCCAATCCAGGTCCTTTAGGTCTTATCAGCTTTTCCTTGGCGACTTTTGTCCTGGGATTGTACCAATGTGACTTTGGGTACGTTTCTATCCCACCAAATAATCACCATGATACTAAAAACCTCTAAAACCTTCCAGGATCGAATCCTTTAGGAAATGTTGGTCCCGATCAGGCCATTTTCGGCTTGGGGATCTTTTTTGGTGGCATTGCACAATTTCTCGCTGGTCTAATAGAATTCCATGTTAGAAACACATTTGGAACGACAGTGCATTGCTCATACGGTGCCTTTTGGCCCTCATTCACTATCCTCATGGTTCCTCGGCTGGGCATTAAAGAGGCTTACAGAGGCGATGACCGCATCTACAGCTTCGCTATTGGGATTTTTCTCATTCTGTGGTGCTTTCTCACTCTCATATTCTTCATTGCTGCTCTAAAGACGAATTTTGCCATTCTTTCGGTCCTCGGCTTTCTCACTCTGGCCTTTTCTCTCCTCAGTTTGGCTCAGTTCCTCTCCACTAGCCACCCAACTGCTGCTGTCCGTATTAACAAAACCGGCGGTGCATTCTCTGCGATCTGTGCATTCTTAGTATTCTACGCTGGCAGTGCAGGAATAATGATTGAAGATACAACATGGGTTCGCTTTCCACTTGGAGAGTTTCGCGTTCAGCCACAAAAGTCAAACATGGCTTGATCATTTATTGTTGTGGCTGGGGAAAACAATATCAGAATCCATTTCTCAGTATAATCTGGGCATGGGAATTATATATCATGTTAACCGAAATATAACGACTGAAGAATAGAAGCTCAAGGCCAGTGAAATTGTCAAATCCGAGTGTCATAACTTGTTAAGTCTACTCTCACACGGTATTCCCTAAACATTCACCCACTGCCCCCTCGGGAAACCAAAGACCAAAGTTCCCTATTAGTAGTCCATTGATGCATGGCGACCACCTTGGTCCCTATGCGGTCTGTTAGTACATCAGGCCAAAGAAATAAATAAAGATAAAAAAGGAACCAAATATCAGCTTACGGGTCAAACTGGCCATAATCGGAATACTGCTGGTCATAAAGATGTTCAACTTGCTGTTTAGCGTGATACTTAGCTTTCTCACGATCAAGAAAGTCCAGTGCCTTTGTTTCAAACAATTTATCAATCTCGGCACCAGCAAGGCCAGCCAGGACCTCCTTAGCGGTGCCATGGCTAACGGTTTGACCTACATGGGTGAGTGAAGGGCATATATAAAACAATACCGGATGCATACCTTCAGCACGTTGGTGGTCCTCCCACTTCTTCATTGCTTCAAATGCAGCCCCACCAGCAACAACCTCATGAGTCCAGTGACTCTCATGGGGGGTCTCGTCGCCATACACCCTTTCACGCTTTTCGCGAGCCTCATCTGGATGCCTGTCAGTAACTGATCTCGAAATGCTACAAACAAACCGAATTACTGACCGAATCCAAACATCTTGAGAATTTTGCAAAGATTTAATACAGTGGTTGATCAGGTACTCAGGTTTGTCTGGTTTTAGTGATGGAGGAAGGACAGAGCACATAAATACCCAGTGGATTTCAATTCCAACTCCTAGACATGGCTCCAAATCCTGCATCCATCTGCCTGTATAACTTACTAACTACGCTTTCGTTTCATTTCCAGATACCGCTGACCTAAGTTGCGCCACTTACTTGTTCCTTCTTCGGCGATGACGTATCGTGATGCGGTATTAGCCATTCAACATAGGCCTGGAACACTAGATTCTCGGGCTATTCGGCAAAAGCGGATGTTAAGAGACAACTAAGAGCAAAATAAAAAGTCATGTTAACTGGTCCATGTTGGAATTGGAACGAGTTCAGCTCAGAGATTCGGGAATAAAAATGCCGTAGTTCACTAACCGTGACGCCATCAGGGCGCTAAAATTCGGAATATCGGCACGCACCTAATATAAGAAAGAGTGCAAACAACGCTGGCTTGCATTGTCGAAGTGACATGTCGGCGATTCCATATTTATAGCGGGGTCATTGATGCCGAGATTTCCGATTTCATGGCATCTCGGTGCAACACCAGTGGGCAGAATTGTAATGAGAGACGTCAAATTTTTAAGTGGGAATCACTCATCATATGCTTATTTGACCCGTAAATCTATACCGCCGCATATAACGAGATGATGTTCAATATGGGTTCAATACTAGTCACCGTGACCCCATTTACCCTCCCATGCTACACATGAGCTCCCCATTACTTCTCGCTAAGCATTTCAGGTTATAGTAGTACCAAGCTATCGAGAACCCCATCTCTTCGTATCTCCTAATCCATAGTAATGGATTCCAAATTATTGAAATATCACTGATATTGGCTTAAACCGCTTTGGCAAAAGCTTTTATACAAAGTCAACACCCCCAGGCTATGTCAACATAATGATAAGGCCCACATCTTATATACATGCATTCCTTGAGCTTATATAGACATCTCCGAAGCGTGCAAGTATGAACTATAACACTGCCGCCCGTGGGGGGGAAAAATCTTTGACCGTTAAAATGGTCCAGACAATGCAAAACTCTCAGGTTTTTTGGGGGGTTCTTTTTTTTATTGGAGAAAATTTCGCACTAGGCATTTACAACGCATCAATATTCAAGTGGTATCAACGCAATGAGCCGCGGCTTTTCAGCTTATCGGCACATACAGTCTCGAGTGATTGGAACTTCACAGCTGAGCCAGTCTCTTGAAGTGAGGTGTCGTTATAGCAATATCCAATATTAACAACGAGGTTCGAGATTGTATTTTAAACAGGTGGAGTTGGGAGAGTAGTAAATCCTAGTGTCTTTCTTGGAAGCAAAACCACGAGGTCAACAGTCCGGAAGATAAACTGAATTCCATGTGTTGCTTCAAGTAGGCCCTCCGTGTCAACGTGCGTTTTCTTGTCCAAGAGAAGTGCTGCTCATTTATTCATAGTCCTAGGGCAAGTTCCAACGCCATGAGCTGACAGGTATGGTGAGTGCCGCATATGTTATCTACAAGAGATCAGTGGGTTGCACACGAGCATGCAGATAACCTGAGCCCCCCGTGGCTTAGCTGACCCCCCTCAAGGGGCAAGCGGGTCCCCAAAAAAATGGCAAACTAGAAGAGGGAATAAAGACTGGCAGACAAAATAGACTACTATATACTAACCCTGATATATATCCATGGAGACAAGCAACAGCCACAGTGGCTGTGCCCCGTCCCCGAATTATTATCGTGTTCTAGACTGTGGCGTGCCAGCATAACCCCTCATTCGGGGTACGTACCTGGTCCCTTGCCCCCCTCCCTTCACCCCTCCAACCAAGGCAAGCCCTCAAGGAGGGTAAAGTACACAAAAAAGCACCAAGTTTGTTATGACGCACCAAGTTTCAGTCGCCTCTTTGGCCTAATTATCTACTGCTACCGCTCATACGCTGCCTTGGCCTTGGTCTTTCATCATCCCGTCGCCACCCAACGCCAACGCTGCCTGCTAGGCCTCCGTGTCGTCTTTCGCTCGTCCTGGTTGGCTGGCCTCACTGTCTTGCAGACAAGGTACCCAAGGTTTATTCTGGCCTGGTTGAACCGTCAACGTCATCAACTTCCCCGATTCTTTCCTTTTCATATCTTCTTTTAGCCAGCTCAGCTTGGACCTGGGATATCGGTATCGGCTGCGGTTGCTTATAGCAGAAATACACCCCACACTGTCATCCTTGTTGTGAACTACGACACAGACGACCATCGTCGTTCTTCTTACGCCGTCAACATGTTTGTTCTCCGGAATGGTGAGTTCCAATGCCCCGCATCACCCGTGCCTTCAGAGCCATCTTGATCCTGATTGCTCTTGTCGTGCACAAACGCCTGTTGGCTGCAGCCCACTACCCATGTTTGCCTTTCTTTGTCTGCCTCGTCACATTTTCTTCTCGCATCCCACCCTGTTCTTTCTTCTCTAGCAACAAATGAAGCTGACCCTCCCACCCCGCAGTTGGAAAGCTCATTTTCGGCTCTGGCTCACAAGAAGCACTGATCGAGTTGCCCCAAGGCCAACTTTACCTCGTACGACCGCTCTCGCCCAAGGGATACTCTGAACTCATCTTCAAAGATTCAGCCATCCGCATCCGACGAACAAACCAAGACTTTCAGTACCAACTAGTGGTTCAACGTGTGTTCGAAGAAGGTGAAGCTGAACTACTTGAGGAGGAGGGTGAGGACGCCGAAATCGACGCCCTCGCTTCCGAGAAGGACGAGAAAACCTTTCTGCTCGACCAGGCCCTGCATTTCCGTGTCGAGATTCGAGACAGCGGCGACAAAGTCCTCGCGTGGAAAGATTTGAGCGGAGACACGGGCGACATTTACCAATTTGTCTGCGACCCCACCATTTCCTCATCCCAAGTCCAGCAGTTTGTCAGGTCTGCGCAGGAGTGTCAGTACGAACGCAAATATCGCAAGCCGCATACTACCGCCTCCGACGAAGATCTACAACAGTTCGAGTTCGAAGAAGAGCAGCCCATCCCGCCCGCTAGCCCCATTCACAGCCCAACCCTTGCTCGTTCAATCGAGTCCGTCGACGATATGTTAAATAAGAGGCCGGCACCTAACACTTCGGCCAAGAGGGAGCCTGCCAATATTCCAGAACAGGAAATTGAAGTGCCCGAGCTGGCCGAGCCTGATGCTGAACAAGAGGTGGGGGAAGAGTTTGAACATGACGCTGGCCCCAGCGCTGAAAACCCTCCAGAGGCCCTCGAAATATACGCTGCTCTCTCTGCCGAGCTGCATCTATTCGACCCTCAACCTGGACATTTTGCCTTGATGGATGATGCCGTTTTCGCTACCATCTCAGAAGTTGGAAAATGGGAATATTGGCTACAAATCCAAGGCAAAGAGCAGGCCTGGCTCGGCGCACCTGTCACCGCTGACTTTAATCCTGTCTTCGATTTTGAATTTCTCTCGTTTGTTTTCAACCACTTCAGCGATGATGGTACTGCACGATCCTGGTTGCTCCGCTTCAAAGATCAGCCAACTTTGGAAAAATTTCAGGAGGCCATCATGCAAGCCATTTGGGAAAAGCTCAACGAAACTAAATGGGCCAAGATCCAGGATAAAGAACGCGAATATGTTCTTGATTCCTTTGGTGACTTAAACATGGAAGATGCACCTCCAATCGAAGAAGAGGAGGAGGAGGAGGAGGAGGAAGAGGAGCTCGACGACGACCGTGCCAGGGAGGAAGAATACGACACGGACGAGGACGAGGATAGCACTATCCCACGCAACGCTGATGGTGAGGCAAACTCTCAGCTTGCTGTTGGTTATAAGCACGATCGATCCTTCGTTGTCCGTGGCTCTAAGATCGGTGTATTCAAACATACCGAAAATAACCGCCTCGAATTCTCGACCAACATTTCTAAGGTCATGACCCCTGGTGGCAAACTCATGAATCCCAAAAAGGTCATGTTGCACAGCGAGGATCGTGACCTTATTCTTCAAAACGAGATCGACCCCAACAAACTCTACCGGATGGATCTCGAATACGGCAAAGTCGTGGACGAGTGGAATATCCACGATGACATCCCCGTCGTCACATTCGCCCCCGAGAACAAGTTTGCCCAGATGACATCTGAGCAAACATTCTTAGGTGTCTCAAATAACGCTCTTTACCGAGTTGATCCCCGTCTATCTGGTCACAAACTTGTTGACTCAGAGATGAAACAATATGCTTCCAAGAATGACTTTTCTGCCCTTGCCACAACAGAGAAAGGTTATATCGCTGTCGCCAGCAACAAGGGAGATATCCGTCTGTTTGACCGTCTCGGAATTCGAGCCAAGACCCAACTCCCCGCCCTTGGTGACCCCATAAGTGGAATGGACGTTTCTGCGGATGGTCGATGGATCTTGGGTACCACTAAGAATTACATTCTGCTGGTTGACGCTCAACAAAAGGCTGGCAAGAATGAGGGCAAGTTGGGCTTTGAAAAGCCGTTTTCGGTCGATTCAAAGCCTCACCCTCGTCGTCTGGCACTCACACCTGAACATGTGGCTCAATTCTACCACGAAACCGGCAAGGCCATCTCATTTACACCTGCCAAATTCAATACTGGAGAGGGCGCCGAGGAGACCAGCATCATCACTGCCACTGGCCCTTACATTATTGAATGGAGTTTGAAGCGTATCTTGAAGGGGATGAAGGCACCCTACAAGATTAAGAGATACGAGGAAGAAGTGAAGGCTGATGACTTTAAATTCGGCTCTGACAAGAACGTCATCGTTGCACTGCCAAATGAAGTCAATATGGTTGCGAAGCAAAGCCTGCGAAAGCCTACAAGAGAAAGCATCATTGGCAACATCCGCCTCAGTGATGGAGGACGTGGGGGATCGGGAAGAATTGGTAATCTAGACAGTGGGCGGTATAAGCTAGGGAAGGATGACATTGTCAACGCTCCTTACTAGATTACACAGTACGCATTGATACCAAGTCCTGTCTAATGCGAAGGATGGAGCGTTGGCGGGAGAACTACCAGGGCCTTTGTTAGCCATGACGTCCAGACAAGGAGTTAGGTGAAGTTTGAATTCGCTTTTTTCCAGGCATGAGTGTGGAATTTGTTCTGTTTTTGCTTAGATACCAGCTGCGAAGGAAATTCATCTATGCCGTAGCAAAGTTTGGAGATAAATGTTTTTATGTGTGCCTCTGTTGGTCTCGAACTGGCATCATTATATTTTTCGAGTTCTCTATACTATATGACATTATTTCATCGGTGACAAGAGGGTTTCGCGTTGCATCCTAATCATAAAGTTACAGCAGAAAAGGGACGTTTCCATATTTTCATGAAGTAGTTAGTACAAAGTATTGTTGTCTTAGGAAAAGCGCATGTAAAGATGCTGCCAAAGCTGAAAGTCAATCCCATTGATTCAGAAATAAACAAAATGCGTGTGCAATCTAGCAAACTACTCGTTGGCTCATGTGGGGCTACGCCCCAGGCGATCCAACTTAGCAAGCTAAGTTGGTTATAAAATTGTAAGATAGCCATAAAATTATAAGATATTAGCAGAGGCTGAATTTTACTGTGTTTTATAGGTAATTCTATCTTTTATTATTATTATATTATCTATAATTCTTATTAAGGTATAAATAAGTAAAATTTAAAGCTTTTTAAAGATACTAGATTAGGCTAAATATATATAAGCTATTATTTTAAAGTAAAAGCTATTACTTAAGCCCTTATATATTATTACCTTTAAGATAGTTCTTTATATAATTTATATTAATATAATATCCTATAAACTATATAATTTAGCCTATTATATAGCTCTTTTTTCTCTAATAATCTCTTTAATTTTCTTATAGCTTATAATATATTATAATAATTATAAAAAATATAATATTAAGGTATATTCTAAGGATAATAATAAGAAAAGGCTAAAGCTATTTAATAGTATAATTAGTAGTAATAATTATTACTATTATAGGATCTCTTTTTTCCTATAAATTTAAAGTAATTTAATTAATAGAAGATTTTTTATTTTTTTATTTTTATTAGCTTTATTACCTTTATTATTAGTAAGTAATTAGATAAAATTAAAGATTATAGTATTATTACTATTAGATAAAATAATCTAATTTACTATATTAAGAAGCTTTAAAGTATATTTTACCTAAAAAATTAATTTTTTAATCTTAAAAGGTAAATCTATATTTATTATAAAGCTATTAATCTATTTATTAAGTAATTAAGTTATTTATAATTATTATATATTTATAAATAGATATTTCTTATTCTTCCCTATATATTAAAGCTATTTTTTAAATATTAATTTCTTTTTATTATTATTAATAATAATTTCTTTATTATTTTATTATTCTTTTTTTATTCTTTTTATTTTCTATAGTAATATTAATTATATAAAATAAATTTATATTTTATATTCCTTTTTATAAGTCTTAGTAATTTACTCTTTCTATTAATTATAAAGTTCTTAGAAACTAATATTATAAAAGAAATCTCTTATTAATTTACTTTTTTTCCTCCTCTTCTTCTTATAATAGTACTTCTTAATATATATATACTAGTTATTTATATAGATATTAATTATAATCTAAAGAAGTAATACCTTTATAATAATATTCTATACTTACTTAAACTCCTATATAATTAAAAAGCTAAAAATTTTATTATATTTCTTTTATATATACTTTACTATATTAAAGGTATATTAAAAGTATATTTTTAATAGCAAAAGAAAGGTATAAATAGGGTAAATTATTTACTTTTCCTTTATCTATTTATAAAGAAAATATTATATTATAGGCTTAGTAATAAGGGGGAAAATACTAGTCTTTTTAAAGGCTAAAATAATATTCTTACTCTTAAAGCCCTTATTAAAGAATTTCTATTACTTTATTATTATATATTCCTATATTAAAGGATATATTATTTAAATTACCTAAAAACTCTTTATAAAGTTAAAATATATAAAGATAATATTATCCCTTTATATTATATAATAAATTACCTTTTAATATATATTTTTTAGAGATTAAAAGATATTAATATCTATAGATTATAATATATATATTAAATAAGATAATAAAAGAATTAAAATAATATTAAATTTAATATAATACTTATAAAATATAAAAAGGCTATAACTAGTAAAGCTATTTAAAATAAAAAGGTAATAAATCCTATTATTTATAGTATAAGAAATTAGTAGTATATTATATTAAATATACTATTAAATAAGGTCTTAAAGAAATTTATTATAATTAAACCACTCCTCTAAAAAAACTCCTTTATACTTTATTATTACTAATTTACCCTATAAATACCTATTAAAGTACTATACCTACTTAAGAATAATCTTACTATTTAAAAAGGCTATTTTTAATATTATAAAGTATATCTTAGGATTAATATTAATATATACCTAATCTAATATTAAAAATACTTTAAATATAATCTAGGCTAAAATTATATCCCTTATAATACTATTTATACTAATAATAATATAGAATTTATAATTAGAAAGATTAAGGACCTAAGTATAAGTTTATTACTTAATATATATAATAAGGTATTATATCTTCTTTTTAAATATTATAATTCTAATATTATATTAATTTATATTTTAATACTTAAAGGTATTAATTCTATAGTTCCTAATAGCCTTAGTAAGCTATTTAAAGAACTTTTTAATATTCTTAATATTATTAATTTCCTAAGATTTATATAATTTATTAATAACTCTTAGGATTATCTTTTAAAGCTTAGAATAATTATTATAAAAGTAGGAATATTATATTTTACTAATAGGCTATACTTTTAGGTCTCTATTATATAAAAGGATATTAGTAATATCTTTAATTTCTAATTTAAAAGCTAGAAATCTAAACCTTTATATCTAAATAATAAAGGAGATAATAATCTTATTTTCTTTATCTATTAATTACCTTAATTAATTAGCTAATAGCCTAGGTTTCTTATTATTATTCTTAAGCTTCTTAATAAGCCTAGAGACTATTATATATAATATGCCCTTATACTAAGCAGTAGCTTACTATGCTATAAGGGGTACTTTTAATCCCTTCTTATATATATAAGTATTAGAAAAATATACTTATAATTATAATATCTCCCTTACTACCTTTAGGTTAGTATAAGGGTTATTAACTAGGGTAGATAGAAAGGTAGTTAAATAGATCTTATTATATTATATAGACTTTAACTTAGTAAGTATTCCTTAAATACTTACTAAAATCTCTTATTTAATTAAGTAGGTTTTATACTATATTTAGCTATAATAATACTATATCCTAATATTCTTATAATTATCCCTTTTTCTTTAGTATTTAATCCCTAAGTATTTACCTATAGTTCTATTCTTAGGATATACTAATATATATATTTATTTATTAATATATAATATTATTATTTTTATTAGTATATTTATTATTCTACCTACATAGTATATATTTAGCAGATAATTACTATAATAATCTTACTTTTAGTAGGGCTTATATTATAATATAATAATTACTTATACTTATTCTATAACTATTTATATTTCCTTCTATAGATAATAATATTCTACCTTACTATTTTTATATATATATATAATTTTCTTTTTATATTATTACCTTTTTCTTTGTTTTTTTATTAAATATTCTCTAAATCTCCTTATAATATTACTTCTCTTTTAACTTTCTACTATACTTATATATTATAAGTAATTTACTAGTTAAATATTTATTAAGTAACTATTAGATAATATACTATACTTCTATTATATTATATAAAAATATAATAATCTCTTTTTTATCTATTACTAAGGGTCTATTATTACTTATTATATTTATTATAAAAAGGCTAATTAATCTTATAGCATAATATATACTTATTAATAATTATTCTTTATATATTTATTATTAACTTAAGTAGATTCCTTAGGAGCTTATTAATACTATAATTTAGTATTAGAACTTCTTAATTAAATTAGATATATATAATAATAATAAATATAATAATAATAATAATAATACCTTTAAGCCTTTAATAGGTATTAGCTACTAGTACCTTAATTAAGCTATATATATTACTTTTAATTCTTAGTACTATACTAAGGATAGTATTAAGAGTATAATAGGTATTTATAGAATATCTAATAAGTAGCTATCCTTATATATATTATAAAAGATTATTACCTAATATAAGTTAATAATATTAAACTTCTAAGTCTAAGTAGGTATTCTTTATTATATATTTAGTAGGCATTCTACTAATTTACTTATAATATAATCTTATCCTTATTAGCACTAAAGACTTATACCTTTATCTAGCTTTTACTATCCCTCTTTATACTTATAATAATAATATTACTATATCTATTAAGTACTTACTAGGTATTCTAGATTAGGCCAAGTTTACTTATATCTAGAATATTAAAAAGGGTATATTATCCTAGTTTACTATTATATAAGAGCATAAGATCTTATAGGCTCTAGCTACTACTATAGGCTACTATAGCCCTATTTATACTATTAAATATACTAGAAAACCTCCTATTTAGCAGGGAGTAGTTAGTATATCCTTGTACTATGCTTATAAGGAGGAGTCTATAAGGGAGTTGCCCTTTGCCTCCGGCTCTAAGTTGGAGTCTAGTAATAAGCTTATTAATAACCTTTTGGCGCTTACTAGCTATAGTTATAATAGATAGGGTTATAGTTATAGTTATTATTATAGTATTATATCTTAGCTAATTGTTTATTAAGCTTTTATTAAATGCTTATATAGGTTATTTATTTTAGGGTTTTTTATATATTTATATCTATAGGTATATTAATTAATAATTATTTTGCTAGCTATTTATTATATTATTTATTATACTTTCTTTCTCTTTACTTTATATTATTATCCTATTTTTTATATATATATTTATATTATTTATAGTATTATTAGACTACTTATAGAGTATTCTATAAGTACTTAATAAGCTTCTAGGTATTATATTTAATTAGCTAGCTTACCTATTTAACTTAGTAAAATATCTATTCTCTATTCTTTTTATAGTTTATTATTTCTTTTATTTTCTATTTATCTTTTTCTTTCTCTAGTTTTAAAAAAGTAGCTAAGTTTTTATTAAGTACTTATTATAGGGGTAATTATAGTTCTAATAAAGAGACTAAGAATATATTATATATCTATTAGTATTATTTTAGTAGGTATACTTTATATATTTATTTCCTTATTTTTTTCTTAATAATTATTTTAATAAATTATAGTACTAATTTCCTATTTTTAAAATAGAAATATTTAATAAATAATCTAATAATATCTTTTTATTAGTATTTCTTAGCCTAATAGTATTAATTATAGTATTTAATTTATACTTTTATTATAAATTACTAATATTTTTATATTTATTTTTATATTTAGTAAAGGATTACTAAATATTTATTTACTTTTTATACTTTTATTCTAAGGTATATAAGAATATAGGTAATAATCCTTAGATAATACCTATAGAATACTTATATTAAAAAGACTTTAATAATACTATATATATTATTATTATATATAAACTTTACTTTTAGTAATTAGATTATCTAATAGTTTGGTAAACCTTTTATATATACTTAGAGGTATTTTTTAAGTATTTAATAAGTTCTTTTTATTTATTTATCTATCTAAGGGTAATATATAGTAGATAATTAATAAGTAATTACTTATTTTTTTATAAGTTTTATTTAGAACTTATTAATAATTAATTTATTTTTATTATTTATAATATCTTTTAGTATTTTAAACTTATATTTAATTTTCTTATAAAGAATTTATACTAATTAGGCTATATTAAGTATTTTCTTTATAGGTAAAAATAAGGTATACTTAGTTATTTAATATATAATAACTAAAATTATATTATATTCTTTGCTATTTACTTAGGTATTACTTGGTAATTTTATAATAAAGTTTATACTAATTTCTTGGAATAGATATATAGGTAAAAGAAGTAATTATAGCTACTTATATAGCCTATGCCTTAGTAAGTATTTACCTTAGTATATTTAATATCTTATAGTATAATCTTTAATATTATTAGTTATACCTTTCTAATAGAATTTATAGCTAATTAGCTTAAATATTTTATATATTTCTATATATCTTAATCTTAGATTATTATAGTATTTTCTAAGGATTTTTTTTTTTATTATATATTAATTAAGAATAATTAATCTTCCTTTATAGAAAAGGGTATTTTATTTATTAAGATAATATTTTCCCTATTTACTAGCTACTTTATAAGCCTTTACTATTTATTATTAATAATATTAGTCTTTAGCTTATAGTCCTTAAACTATATCTTTTAATTTATATAAAGATTATAAGAAAAATACTATTTTACTTTATATAAGTTCTTTTATAATAGGATATAGGATATATTAATTTAGACTAGTAATCCTAACTCTAAATAAGTCCTTATAGTCCTCTATAGCTGCTTTTTGCAAAGTATTCTCTAAGTACTTATTAGTAAGGTCTACTGCTTTTCTAGCTTATATTATGATTACAGAGATATATATTATATATTATATTGGATTAGGGGGTCTAGAGGCCTGATACTAATCTAGGGGTAAGGAAACCCCTTTTAAGCTTACTCTAATAGCTTATATATATACTTAGGTAATCTTATGCTCTCCTTTAAGGCTAGTAATTATTTGCTATATATCTAGTAATAGCTTATTAACTAATACTAATTTCTTTGCTAATATAGGTAATATATTATAATAGGTTATTTCTCTTAGTATATAGTCTAGTCTTTTAAAGAGCTTATTAGCTAGGTTAGTTTTCCTTGGCTTATATTTAATATTAAAATTAAAAGATATAAGCTTATATATTTAGTAGGTAAGCCTTCCCTAAAGATCCTATACTAAGGCTATTATTACTCCTATTAAGGTAGTATAATCTATAAGTAGTATAAACTTATTTAATAACCCTAATAGATAATAGCTCTAGTGCTCTAAGCTCTTTATAATAATAAGAAGCTTTTATTAGCTTATAGCCTAATATTACTTTATATTTATAAGCTTTTATAACTAATAAGTAATTGATTACTATTAGTCTACCTATAATTAGGATAATATGCCTAAGATAGCTTTGGCTAATATATCTATCTTTATATATATAGGTAGCTATAGGTTCTAGTATCGGAGAATAGTTATAGAGCAAAAGGTATATTAAAGTGTTTTTAGGGCTTTTTATACTTCTAAGGGCTAATTAAATTCCCCTATTTTATAGCCTTTCTTACTCCTTTTTAATAGAGCTATAATAGGCTTTATAATCTTTAAGTATTTAGAAATAAATTTTCTATAGAAATTATAAAACCCTAGAAAGATTTATATTTTTTTAAAGCTTTTTAGTATTAGCTATTTAGTAATTACTTAGATTTAACCTAGGTCTATTTTAAT
>PGGA01000003.1:1757144-1784644 GCA_004380915.1 Calonectria pseudonaviculata
AAATTATAAAACCCTAGAAAGATTTATATTTTTTTAAAGCTTTTTAGTATTAGCTATTTAGTAATTACTTAGATTTAACCTAGGTCTATTTTAATCTTTTCTTAGGTAATAATATATCTAAGGAACTTAATTTCCTTTTAGTAAAATATATACTTAGATAACTTAGTATATAGTTAAGTAGCTTATAGTTATTATAGAACCTCTTTTATATTTTTTATATATTAATCTTAGTTTTAAAAGTAAATAATAATATTATCTAGGTATATAATATAATATATATTTAATAGTCTAATAAGTATATAATAAATATATACTTGGAAAGTTATAGGTATATTTATAAGTTTAAATAGTATTATTATATATTAGAAGTAGCTATATTATATATAGAAAGCAGTCTTTTAGCGGTTAGTAGGTTTAATACTAATGCAATAGTAAGTATTTTAAAGGTCTATTTTAGTAATCCACTTTACTTTTATTAATTGGTTTAGTAAATTACTAATTAGTAGCAAAGGATAGTGGTTCTTAATAGTTATTATATTTAGCTTTTTATAGTTAATATATAGTCTTAATATATTATCTTTCTTAGGTATAAAGAGGACTAGGGCTTTTACTTTACTTATAGAAGCTTTTATTTGCTTGTTTATTATATTCTCTATAATATAGTCCTATAAGACTTTCTATTATTTATTATTAAGTAGGTAGATTGGCCTATAAGGTAGCTTTTTTTCTTCCTAAAGATTAATATTATATTTTACTTTTTTTAGTATAGATAGCTTTTTTATAGCTTTCTTACTAAAAGCTTATTTATAGTTCTTAAGATCTATAGATAATATTACTTCCTTTTTTTTAACTTTCTTATCTAGAATAACTATTAGTTACTTATTTAGTATAAGTATACTATAGATATATATAATTTGGGCTTATTCTTAGTTCTTTATTAGCTTCTTTATAAATCTTTTTATATTTATAATAGAGATAGGTTTATAGCTTTAAGAGTAGGCCTTAGTATTAATAATAATATCTTTTTTATCTATAGATTTAGTAGATAGTAAGAGATTATTAGCTTCCTTAGGTTTAGTAGCTTTAATAAATATTTATTGAATTTTCTATAAAAACCCTTTAGAGTTAATTAGGAAGAAGATTAGCTAGTAAACTTACTTTAGGGGCTTTATAGTCTTATTATAGCTAGTAAGACTTAGTATTTTTTAATTAGTTATTTTCTTAAGGCTTAGCTTTTTTACTAGTTTTATACTAATTAGGTCTACTTATATATATATATTTATATTTACTTAGACTATTTCCTTTTTAAGTATTTAAAGAATAATTATTTTATTTTTAATAATATTTCTAATAGGGATTATTATAAGGTTTAGTATTAAGATATTAAGCTTAGCCCTTATATTTTTTTATTTCCTAAGAAGTCTAGTTCTTTAATCCTAGTATTAATAGCTTATATTTATGCTTTTAGGTATACTAGCTTAATTAGGGATTATTTTATTATTTACTAGAAGTAGTTATTTTAAGGGGTAAGCTAGTCTTACCTATTGCTATTAAAGTATTATAGGATAAGGTAATTCTTAGCTAGGCTTTCTTTAAATATTTATTATTGGTTAGAGTTAGGTATAGGAGTATTCTAAGGCTTTTTATTCTAAGGTCTTTTCTTGGTCCCTTGGTTATATAAGTACTAGGCTTATAAGTAGTCTTAGTATTAGGAAAAGGTTTAGGGCCTTTTAGGTCTTTCCTATATAGTCTTTAGGTATAGCTTCTTATTCTAACTATTTCTTAACTACTTAATACTATTATATATATAAGGCTATAACCTCTTTGCCTTATAAGCTATTTTTCTTACTTTTTATAGTAAGATTTATAGTTATCTTATTTCCTTTTTTAAGTTTTTATTTAGCTTATAATAATATTAATAGGCTAAATTAGCCTTATTTTTTAGGTCTTATATATTAAGAGATATATAGATAGTACTTTATATATTAAAATAATTTATTAGTAATTACTTATTAAACTATTGCAAATTAAGAAGATTATTTTATAATTATATTTCTTAGGATTCTAAGTTAATATATTTCTTATAAATAAAGTCTAAGAAGTCTTATTATAAAGGGTTATTAAGGCTTATAATATAATTTCTTTATTAAGTTTAAAGGTAATAAAAGAATTTTATTATAGCTTATTTAATTTTCTATAGATCTAAGTAGCCCCTTTATAGACTATTTCTTAACTTTATTATATAAATCTAGTTATTAATTTATATACTTATTATATTATTTTAAAGGATAGTATAATTATAGGTTAGGGGCTTATTTTAATTCTTTTTAAGTGCTTAGTATAATTAGTTTATTAGCTTTTAAAGGAATTCTATTTAAGCTAATTATTATTATATTATAATCTATAATAAGATTTAAAATCCTTTTCCTTTTATTATACTTTCTTTATATTAAGGGGATAATAAGTACTTATTATATCTTGCTTTTTTATATAGTATAATTATCCTCTTAAAAGCCTCTTATTCTAACTTTTCCCTGGAAAAGGGTCTTAGGCTATATAGCCTATTTTCTATATCTAGGATATAATTAGTAAGTATATATTTATATTATTTAGTCCTTACCTATTTATTAATTAATATTAAGAGCTTAGCTATTAAGGCTAATTAGTCTTTTATTATATTAGGCTATTCTAGTAGAAGGTATATCCCTAGGAATATATTATATAAATTGCTAGCTTAATGTATATTTAGGGGGGGTTTATTATAATTATTTATTATTCTTTTGCCTTATTATCTATGCTAATTACTTAGATAAGTATAGAAGTTAAAGAATTATAAGGATTATTAATTAGGGTAGATAGAAAGATAATTAAATAGATCTTATTATATTATATAGACTTTAATTTAGTAAGTGTTTTTTGAATACTTATTAAAATCTCTTATTTAACTAAGTGGGTCTTGTGCCATGTTCAGCCATAGTAGCGCTATATCCTAGTATCCTTATAGTTAGCTTCTAAGGGTATAATAATAAAAATAGATATAGGTTAGCTTTATCCTAATATTTAGGATCTTGGTTTATATGTAAATTATATAGGAATAAAGATAGGGCAGGGTAATAAGGTGTCTTATAATTTTGTGGCTATCTTATAATTTTATGACCAACTTAGCTTGCTAAGTTAGATCGCCTGGGGCATAGCCCCACATAAGCCAACGAGTAGTCTGCTAGTCATGGTTGTTAATCAGATCAAGCGTAAGTACGAGACGGCGCGCTAGTCGGCGAAACTTGCAGGAACAAGCTGTTAAGGTGCAGGAAACGAAAGTCCATGTATTTGCGCCGATATAGTTTTCAAGATTAATCCAAATACCGAAATAGCCTAATAATGACCGCTTGTGCCTTTCATAAACTCATCTTATTCATATCCATATTCTAGTCAAAACGCCCTATCAACTAGTTCTCCAACTACGCATCGTCGGTCTTCACCTCCTCAGGCTCTTCGGTATGGCCAATTCCCAGTACCTCTTCTGCCTTTTTCTCAACTTCTTCAGCTGTATGTTGCACCTTTTGGCCCAAGGTGACTACAGCACCAGAGACGTTGCGCAAAGTCTTTGACTGGGAGTTATCCGTCGTCAAACGTGTCATCTCATTGACAAAGCTAGTGCCCCACCACGCACTAGTATACTTGAACACATAGCGCTCCAGCTTCTTGTAGTTGGCCTCACGCTGCTCAGGGCTCATAGTGACAGCATCATGGAGGGCATTGGCGAGCTCCTCTGTGTTCCAAGGATTAACAATCAAACTGCCGTTCAGTGATTGAGCAGCCCCTGTAAACTCGCTGAGAATCATTACTCCGTGATTCTCACGTTGTGTAGCAATATACTCATAAGAGACAAGGTTCATTCCATCTCGCGTCGACGACACTAAGCAGACATCCGAGACGGCGTACAAGGCAGTCAACTCATCAAACGAAACAGATTGATGGAGAAAGTGAATAGGCATGAATTCAATGGTGCCAAATTTGCCGTTGATGCGACCGACAAGCTCATTGACCACGGCACGAAGGTTTTGATATTCTTCCACATCTTGTCTTGAAGGCACAGCGACCTGGACGAGGACAATTTTGCCGATCCATTCGGGGTGCTCGGTGAGAAAGACTTCAAGGGCGTGGAGTTTCTGCGGGACACCCTTGATATAGTCCAGCCGATCGACGCCAACCACAAGTTTGACTCCCTCAAACTTGCGGCTAAGGGCAGCAATTCGTTCCTGGACCTTGGGTTTCTTGAGTCCCTCAACGAATTTCTCTGGATCGATTCCGATGGGGAATGCACCGACAGTCACGAATCGGCCGTTCCAATCCACACCGTTAGGAGTCGTAGACGTTTCAAGGATTCTGCCGCAACTGCTGAGGAAGTGGCGAGCATAGTCGTAGGTGTGGAATCCGATGAGGTCACAGTCGAGGAGTCCAATAAGCAATGCTTCCCGAACGGGTAGGATACGGTAGATTTCGCTACTGGGGAAGGGAGTATGAAGAAAGAAGCCAATCTTGACGTTCTTTTTGGAGTTCCCAATTTCCTCCCGCAGCATCTGAGGGAGGAGCATCAAATGGTAATCATGAACCCAGATCAAATCGCCATCTTGGACGTCCTTGATGACAGTTTTGGCAAACAGGCGGTTGACCTCTTGATATGCGGCCCAGTAGGACTCGTCGAAGGTGATTTCGCCCGGGTGATAATGAAAGAGGGGCCAGAGAATCGAGTCTGCAAAGTTCGACAGGTTAGCCATGTTTAGTCCAACAACATAAGCAGTTGCAATCCAACATACTAGAAAACCCATTATAGTGGCGATCTGCAAGCTCATCGTCAATAAAGACTGGGTGGGCGCCGTATTCTTCCTTGAGGCGCTGCTTCATGCCATCGACCTCATTCTCAGGAACCTCGAGGCCTGGCCAGCCATACCACTGAAAGCTTGTGGTCTTGCTCAGACCACTGAGGCCAGTGACTAGGCCACCTGAAGACATGGAAAATGAGTAGCTGCCATCATCCGAGCGTTTGATGGTAATGGGTAGGCGGTTGGAGAGGAGCAGCAGGCGGCCGGAGGCGGCGGGGCCATGTTCGACAGTACCGGGCATTTTCGAGAACGGAGTGCGTGCGGGCAACAGGTTGTTTCAGGCGCTATCAGCTATTCCCTATGTAGGGAGAGGTGAGGTGAAAGGGGGCGCGTGGCGATTGAAGAAAGGAGAAATCTTGCGTTCGACGTATCCAGCAGCCTCGCGATTCTTGGCTTGTGGTCCGTGGAGGGGCAGGGAGCTAGGCTTGCACTGCGAGGTAAAGCGTCCAAGGCGGGAGCTGGCAGGGTATAGATGACCCCAGCAGTGCCCAGTAGTGGAGTTAGTGCAGGGAGCTTGGAGCCTTAACCAGCAAAATGATGACGCTACTGCGGGCTGTTTGTCAGGCGATTCCGACTGATTGGGCAAGACGAGTGATTTGGAGAAAACGAGTCCGTTTTGTTTCTGTTTTCAGATGGGTATCGTCAGTATGGAGAGAATTGTTAGAGAGTATGAGTCGGCCTAGGATCCTAAGGGGAGAAGAGTAGCCGCGAAAGATAGGCGCTGCAGTGACGGAAGAGTACCGGGGAAAAGAGGGGAGAAGGAGGGGCAAGCTACTAAAGCGAGCATACCTTGAATGTAGAGTTCTTACTTGGGGCAAGACGTTTGAAGCTCGATTTCACGAAGTGTGTCACAACTATTGTGGTCTGGCCAACCGGTTGGGGAGGGAATAGAATTTGAGAGAAAAAGGTAGTAGCCAGCTATTAAGAAGTGAATGCGCCTGGGCTTGAGCTTTTTTTTGTTTTGGTTTGCATGGGGGCTGGCCTCAGCGCGGCACGATGAGATGCGATGGGGAAAGAGGGGGACAAAGAGAAACACCACGTGCGGCGAAACGCCTCTTCACGTCTAATATACCGAAGTTTGACGGCATCCTTGCAACTTTCTTATCCTGAGCCATCCATTTTCATCACATCAAGATGCATCTAGACCATGCGTAGAGCTACAGCTGCTCTTCTAACACCCGGGCCGTTTTCTTCGTGGATGGGTTAAATCGCCGGGTAAAGGTACAGGTACCTCATACCACGTTACCAGAGTCAGGGCGGGAATCCATGATATCATGCACTTGTCACCTAACCGGGGGTGCCGCCCTGTAGCTGTGATTTGTCTTTGTAGCGGTAATTGAGCAAGCCTTGCAAGCGAGGTCAATCTACATCTCCACTCTGCTGCACAACTTACAGCTCTCTCGCATGGCTCCAGGGAAACTATGGGGACCACACCGGAGTTCATCCCGGAGGCCACCGCCGGTCTCGAGACTGGAGCTGCCACCGGCTGATCAAACGATCGCGTTCTAATCAGAGTGTATAGAAGCTAACCTGACCCCAGGTCGGTGACGGGCCAGGTCGACAATGGGGGTCAGGTTATCTGTATACTCTTCTAATCATCTTATGATTTCTACTAGTCGTGTTTGGGTCATGCAAGCCTGCCTGCTCCCCTATGTCTCTTAGTAAGAGAGCCAAATCGGTACATTCTGCGTGAAAACACTGCCCACGCCGATAGTGTCCAAAACTCGTCGACCGGATGTACGCAAAAAAGGCTCCATAACAAACCAGCCAGCCGGCAAAGTGGGCTTGAACACACGCTGCCGGCGAACCAATTGGTATTCAGGACAAGGCCATGTCTGGCATGGCTCTAGGCTGTTGGCTGCCGGGCGTTGGCCGAGTCAAAGCCCATGCTAACAGCAGAGTACAGTAAACGGAATCAAGTCCCGGTTGCCACCACCCACGATGTTAATACATGCATGCAAAAGCGCCAAGTGCCATGTCCTATATTTCTATCTTCCGCCTAATGTAGCGCCGAGTTTATCCGAGGAGAAGCTGCCTCGGTCGTAGCCGTGTTATTCTACTCCTACCATGGCGCTGGTCCTTGCTCACTACCAATGACCGTTTTCCATCATCTGCGTCAGCGTCCCCAACTTACACCAAAAACGACAAGGCAGCTCCGATTGAATTTCGCAAAGAACAATGAAAGCGCACGCATAGTACGACCTATGTTCATTAAAAGTTTCATAAATATAATTCCCATTTTAAACTTCGCATTTCACATTTTCTTTTCACATTTTCTTTTCCTTCATTTCTCAATCTACCACTGCACTACTACTAATCCTGGTCGCGTAAAAAGGTTCTTATCGATAAGCCGAAATAGGCCGCGTGGGAATTTTTCCTAGAAACTCGGACGCAAGCATCGCGACTCTACGATTTCAAGCCTCTGCGCGACCGCTCAATAACGTCGACGCCATGGAGCCCTCTCAAGACTTCAAGTCGCTCCAAGAGAGTCTCCAGAAGTCTCTGATCTCCACCGTCAAGATCGTCAACCGTATCGCTGCCGAAGATCTCGCCTTCCAGCGCACTGTCAATCCCGACGTTGGTCAACAACTTGAAGACAGGTCCGCGCGAATCCTCGAACTCTCGACTCGCCTGCTCCAGTCCGCAGGCAGAACATGCGGTGTCAAGGCGCCCAAACTCGAAGATGCAGACGATATTGAGATGAACTGGCGAGGCGTCGTAGATGTGGTTGATTCCGTTCTTGAGAAGGCCGACACGGCCATGGATGAATATACCGGGCTAATTAAAAAGAAAGAGCCGCCAGTGCCAGATTCTGTAAGCTCATTCACCTTCCCCTAGTGTTCTATTTCGGCTAACAATTTCAAGTCGTCAAAGGCGAAGAAAGCCAAGCCGACAAACAAAGTGATTCGAAATGCCAACATTTCCAAGCCACAAGCCCTGTTCGAGAAAAGGCCCAACAATTTCCCCAACTCGCCATGGAAGCCGATTTTGACATCGAAGCCCAATGCGAAGGAGTCCCTCCAAGATAGTCTTGTCCTTGTTCCTAATGAATCCGGGACACCACAGTACGGCAGCTCTCCCAGTCCCACTTACCACTACAATAAGCAAGCCGCTAACCACCATAAAATCGCTTAGGTACCGCCATCCTTATGAGACAGAGGTTTCCCGCATGGAGTATCCAAAGCGAGTTTACCAAACCGCCGAGCCTATCATGTATCAACCAGTGGAATCAACACAGGCGACTTGGGTTGATACCTACGAAGGTGTCCTCGAAATGCTAGAGGAGCTCAAAAAGGCCAAGGAAATCGCCGTTGATCTAGAACACCATGATTACCGAACCTACGTTGGTCTAGTCTCTCTTATGCAAGTCAGCACCCGGGAAAGGGACTGGATTGTCGATACCTTGCAACCTTGGCGACATAAGCTCGAGGTGCTCAACGAAGTTTTCACCGATCCCAGTATTGTCAAGGTGAGTCTGGATAATATAATCATTTGTCTCCGCCACTAAGAAAAACCAGGTTTTCCATGGTGCATACATGGATATGGTATGGCTGCAACGCGATCTGGGTCTCTATGTCAACGGACTATTCGATACCTTCTTCGCATGTGAGCTGCTCTATTCTGGACGCAGTTTGGCCTTCCTTCTCTCAAAATTTGTCGACTTCGATGCAGACAAGCAGTATCAACTGGCAGATTGGAGAATACGGTAAGTTATTTATTTTTTCCAAGGACTAAGTAGTCTGGATTATTGCTAACTCCTGTAGCCCTATCCCCGAAGAAATGCTATACTATGCCCGGTCTGATACGCACTACTTGCTCTACATTTACGACCACGTGCGAAACGATCTTGCTACTGCGTCAGAATCGAGTAACACGGAGAAAAATCTCATCGAACGTGCTCTACAACGATCAAGAGAGCTTTCACTGTCTCGATATGAACACCCAGGGTATGACGAAGAAACCGGGGAAGGGTCCCGGGGCTGGTATGGTTATGTGTTTAAGCACTCCCACCTCGCTTTTGACAGCGACCAGTTTGCTGTTTTCAGGGCCATGTGGAAGTGGAGAGACGAAGTCGCCAGGAAAGAAGATGAGAACCCAAACTATGTCTTATCAACCGGAACCATCGCCGATATCGCGCGCATCAATCCGCCAGATGCCAAGGCCCTGCACAGTTTGCTGCCGATCGGAGCCACGCTGGCAAGACCACGGTTCAATGAGATATGGGACCGGATCAAGGAGGCAAAAGCAAAGGGTGGTCCCAGTCTACTTCACTTTTTCACATCGATGGCCCCGGATGCACTACGGAAGCATGGGCGACCAATCTCGGCTAAGCAAATTACCAAGTTACCAGATCTTGATGGAGAAGTGACAGTCAGCAGGCTGACCCGATCGCAGTTGTTTGGGGATATGCCGATTAGCACTCGATGGGAAAGCAATCGCTCCGTTTCTGACACTTCAGAAGACACTATTCCCTTTCCTTGGCAGCGATTCATCCAACAGAGCAAGGATGACAGCGGTATTCAACACGATAAAACCGCCGAAGAAAACGCTCCTTCCGAGGCACAGCCTGTGGGGATTGAAACCGTGGCGGTGTATCGTCAGGCTAAAGACGTTCCTGACAAGGAGTTTACGTTGAAGAGAGGCCAGAAGAGAAAGTCAGAAGCTGTGGAAGAAGACTCTAGCTCTAGTGAGGAAGAGTCTTCAGAAGAAAGTGACGGCGAGATACAGGAAGACAACGGCGTGATTGCCATTGTGGACGAACCTCGAAAGAAAAACAAAAAGGGGCACCGGAAGGAGCGCGAGGCTCAGGAGAAGCCAGCTGAAGATGAGCAGCTAAAGCGCCAAGAAGCCAGGGTGGCGCGCAAAACGCGACAACAAGAGAAAAAGGCCAAGAAGCAGGAGGAACAACAGCAAAAGTACGAGGCAGTGCCATTCGACTACAACAAGGCCAGCTCGGTACTAAACGCGACACGAGAGCCGTCCGGTGAGACTATAGGGAAGGGCAAAAAGAAAATATTTGACCCGTACTCGAAGTCCAGGGATAACGCGGTCAAGGGGGCAAGAAAGGCACCGCCGGTCAGGGGAGAACGCAGTGCGACATTCCGAAAGTAATATTGGCCCGGGTAAACTTAACAGGAACAAGAGGAATCTCAGGTTATCCTTTACATATCAATTGACACATCACGATTTCCCGTTTCAATTTAATTGCAGTCAAACTATGTGAAATGTTTAACAGGTGCCGATATGATAGAGTATCGCCCTGTGTCCCGGAGCTGTATGCCCACTTTCTATTGTTGACGCCCAAATCGGATTGCTCTACAGGGGCTAGTTTCGGGAGAAGGGCGCGGTAAACAAAAGGGTGTGATGAGGTTGCAATATTAATGTCTGCAGCCGAAGGGAATTCAACGGTGCATCAGGTCCAGGGTATCAGGATATGCAGGCGGTCGGGAATAGCATGCAACATCACAACTGAAGAAAAACAACCATACAGGGATCGCGTGATTCCTCAAAAGGGCGACTCTTCAGTGGCTCCTCGGGGCCGCAACCGTCCGAGCCGTCTGCGCTCAGGCTCCACTCCCTAGCATGCGCTACTACCCCGGATTTTCAACCTCCCCCGCCGCACAAATACAACTGCCGGTCTTAGGCCACAATGCAAGTAACACGAGACGGAAGAGTCGCATGTTTGCCAATCCATTGCACGCAACCATAGGTGGGTAAACGAAGACGAGTAGCATTGACATCGCCGTGGTCGTATTATCTGTCCTTTAATGACAGGTCAATCATGTCGTTTGCACATGAGTATCTGCTTCCAAGCTCGCGGATAAAAAATACTTCTTTCTGGGGCTCCTCTGACGAATCACCAGGCGGTTAATTCCACTTTGATGACGCGCCTGCCTCTTTTTTCCCGGATTGCATGGGGCTTACGGACAACTGCAACAATAGGAAAGCGCACCCGGATCTCCTCCCAGATTCAACTGGGTATTCCCAACCCCTTTCTCTTCCTTTCCCTCTTCCTCTCTCTCTCTCTCTCTCTCTCTCTCTCTCTCTCTCTCTCTCTCTCTCTCTCTGTTTCTCCTCCTACAGTTTGTTGATCATCAACGTGACAAACTCCAATTTCATTCAATGTCTGGAACACACTGCTCAAGCCGCCAGCACCGGACCGGCCGGTCCTTGCCGGTAGCACCATTAGGCAAGATCACATTCACCAGAGCTTCAGCAACGACGCCACGGCGATATATCCCATCAAAAGGCACTTTTCGTGCCCGTATGCGACTAATGCCGCAATCCCGCTGCAGATTTCCATACATTTCCAATCAGCCCATACCATTACCGAGGTCGTGCGATGCAGACAGCGTGGCCAGGTTGCTTCTTCACACCCTCATGGAGCAGAACCAATGCCACAGCTTTGTCGCCGCTTCTGCCATTCTCTTCCCGGGCCTTCTGCACATCCAGCAACAAATCATCTCCCCTCAGTACCGTCCTTTCCCGAGTCCCCTTGTCGATGTGACACAACATCCAAGTTGGGAGGGGTGGTCGGCAGCCAGTCATGTGACTTTGATGAGGGGAAGATGAGGGGATGAAACCCCAGCAACCGCTTCCTGGTTTCCCTCTTTATTATATATTATTTTTCTGCATTGTCCATCTCGAATTATCGTCAAGTCGTCGAGTCTTTGCAATTGTCCACGACCAAGTCGTTTTTGATATCGTGCGGCGCTAGAAGTCGATCACCAGAGCCTGTTAGTGGTGTTCCAAGCTACAAGTGGAGCACAGTGGACCGCCCAGCACGCGACCAAGGTGAGCAGGTTCCCGCTTAAGACACCTGTGTAATGTGGCCAGCGCAAGACTAACCGAAAATAAGGGTCGTGGGTGGTCTTTTCTACCAACGACAACTCGATTCAGAATGCCATGCCATACAGAGGTAAGTCCTTGCATTCCTCAAAGTCTTGCATCAGCCTCCCAAGTGGTTGTCCTTTCCAGTGGATCCGTGGACTTAGTGTCACCAGGCTTCATTGGAAGCAATCTGGGCTCATAAGCCAAATGAGAGCCAGTTCGAACTTCTCCGAAATGACCTTCAACAAAGACATCGTTCGTCAATATCAAGCCTTGGCCTTTTCACATCTCATCATCTCGTGCTCGCTCACTTATGTTCCTCCCGCGGGATTTTTGTCCAATCTTGAACAATTTGAACATTTTGGCATACCTCCCTACCATTCATGTTCAGAGACTCAAGGGATGATGATCATAATGTATCTTCATCACAATGCAGTGTCCATGACAGAGTGTTCTTGGCATCAAGTGATTTTTTCCTCAACACTCGCTCGGGCGTGAAAACATCGAAAAAAGTTCACTTGAACACAGCTTTCCAAATATTTCTCGGCCACAGATGTTTTCTTCTCATCATCAAGATGATCGTGAACTCGTTCATAGGGTTCAGATCAATCAATATATTTCGTCCTGGACCCTCACAGTAATGTTTTCGCGTTAGTGTTGAGCATATTGCCGCACGATGCACAGGACCAGTCGAGCAACTCAAGCGCCTAACAGCATTTTATCTCGCCACGGTAGGCATAAAGATTTTATGCTGGTCTTGATACACCTCGTGAGCATCACACGTTATGCATACAAGGTGTCTCTGGATCGGCTGGTACATGTACAGTCCAGCCTGATGTTTACACCAGCTGGTATTCGCATTTACCCCAGGCGCTCCTAAATACATGATATTGAGTGAGTGGGCTTGTCTTTCTTACATACCTTTTGGCGGCTCCACAATCGTGTCCCTTGGGGTCAGAATCATTCCGTTGTTCCACTTGACCGCCCTAATCCTCCCTAACTCTGGTTCTCCATTGGCTTGAACAAGGACCAAGTACTCTAGGCCCGCTTACCCGGTGCCAGTTTAGCACCGTGTGGAACCCTACATCAAACCCAAACAAAGTTCAATGGCCATATTATGCCTGGAAAGACAGGCATTCAGGCGCCCAAATAGACCGCTATGTTACGTACGGCTGGCGTTTGAGGGCGAAATTGCTGGCAGTCGGGTCAACTCGGTTATGAGTGGTAGGCAAGTGTCTCCCAGCTCGGCTAAGGCGCCAACAGCACCGGCCCACGGGAGCTTGAGAGCAATTGCCTCACTCTAAAGAGCTCAGACTCAGCACCGTTTCACACCAACGGATCATTTACAAGTTCAATTGATTTAATATGCGAACATCACTCTCGAGATCACATTGCATTTTTTGGTATGAAATAAGAAATCTCTTGGTGCTGTGGAAGAAGCGGGATGAATGAGGCTTTTTATTTTACAAGTCGGTCCCCAGGAGGATCACATAGACGTCCCTATCAACGTCACTCCCAGTTCTCTATCCCGTCTATTACAAGGCAACCTCCCCTCTATCGTGCAAGCTGACAGGCGCACCGATGACAGGCTCTTCAGAACCCTGCACAGTGCAACTTGGCCAGCAGCCTCCCTCATATCACTAGCTCGATCATTCGGCACGAGCCGTCCCAATTGGTTGGGAAACAGCTTAGGTCTGTTAATTGTTAGTTCGAATCCGCAAACGAATAGTCGTATAGATGATGGGCGGTGATGACGTACGAACTTGGCCATGAGGGCAACCATCAGGTCGAAAAGACCAATGGCCTCGACGAAAGCGAAACCAAGAATGGCGTAGGAGAAGAGCTGGCCACGGAGAGCGGGGTTGCGGGCAACACCGTTGATAAGGGCAGCGAAGACGAGACCGATACCAATACCAGCACCAGTAAGACCGATGGCGGCAGAGCCCATACCAATGTTCTTGGAGACCTCAACCATGGCCTGGGCGATCTCGGAGGAGTAGGCACGGCGCTGGACTTGGAAGGCGTTGCGGGTGGTGGCCTGGAGGAGAGTAGAAGCTTGGGCGCGCTTCATGGTCTGGCCTTTAATCGGGTGTCAGCATATCGATACCAATTGCAAGCTTGATCCGGATGTGCCTCTGGCGAGCTCAATTGGTGCCGGAAGGCCGAGAAAATTTTTTGCCGCAACTTACCAGTGATGGTTCGCTTGCTGGCGGCAGCGATGGGAGCACGCACAGCAGGGCGAGCGGCCTTAACGGCCATCTGAGAAGCCAGGCGGGAAGTGAAGACACGAGCGGCGGCCATTGTGATGGTTGTGTGAGGGGAGATGGATGATGAGTGAAGGGAAGAAAGGGGCTGATGGGAGGTTTAAAGAAGAGAGATACGGAGCTCAGCGCGAGACAGGGCGGCAGTGGAAGGAGGAAAAGGGAAGAGAGAAAGCGTCTGGAGCCGGGAGGAAAGTGAGAATTGGTGGGCCCACTTGGTGGGTAGGGCCAGGGGGGTGGGAGTGTCAGCCGGGGCAACGGTGGAAGGACTGAGAGCAGTGATCAATCGGGGCGAGACATTTTTACAGGGAACGACGAGAGGTGGGTGCGAATTTGGAACATGAGCGATACCGATGCCTTGGCGGCATGCCAAAAACAACAGGCAAATCGAGCCAGAAGGGCAGACGGTCAGAGAAAAATCACAATGTGCGAATTTGTCAAGGGGCCGGCCTCGACACGGGCTGGTTAGCCGACGGGGGAAGTCGGGTGGAGGCGATTGCGAGAATGCTGGGACATGATTGCTCTGGGACGTCTCAAAGCCTGAGGCTTTTACAGTCGAAGGGGGACGTGCTTGGCGGGTGGACCATGAATCATGGGCAGAAAGGGCCACGGATGGGCGCCAGGGGGGGTGGCCGACGATGGAACGCGCAACATTGAGAGAAATCTCGGGACGAAGGGGCAGCAACAAAGCCGGAAGAACAGCAACCCCTACCACCTTAAGCTGGAGTGGGCGCTGGGAGGAGCTACGGGCCCAACGAAATGCTGCAGGCACACGGCGGACGACAACGGCAGTACCGGACTTCCGACGGAGGACGAGCACTGCGAGGACGGCTCAGGGAACATGATAAAAAGAGCAGTAACCGACAATTGGATACAGCGCAGCCAATTCGAAGGTGGACAGGAAGTAATTGGTGCCAAACTTGGAGGAATTTTTCTCTTTTTTTCAACTCAGTTGCACCTCTCCTGCAAAAGGCCGGGGAATGCACCTCATCAAGCTTCAATATCAAAATGAGAAAAAACTGGCCAGTCCCTGAAAAAGAGGATGGCGAGCAACAAATATCATTGGACACAAGAAGTGAACAGACCAGCCAGGAAAAAGCAAGCTAGCGCACCCCCAAAATCAAGCAGTATACAGTACACTACAGTGTGTGTGGAAAATGCTTGCAATGTCCCACTTAATGGCTTCACTAAGCAATGGAGCGAATCAACTACGAACTCTTCCACGTGGGTGGATCGGATGTGAATGTCCTGGTGGCCAGGCTGGCATTAAGGCAATATGATTTGATTCCTGAGATTCAAGGGCTCAGTATGTACATAGTACTTCACAGTGCTATGTTTACAACATGGTAAGGGTCACAGCGTTGCTGGCCCTGGAGTTTGGTCCCCCAGTCTTGTTGGCGTTGGGCCTCTAAACAGTGGTGGCGGATCCTCTCCACGCCCAGATCTCAGATGGTCGGCATTGCAAGGTTGTGCACAGTGCCTTGCTCACCCAGCAGAACAATGATTAGCACCTACTTGCAGCTTGGTTCTGCAAGCTGAGCCGAGCCCAGGACTGTCCGATCAAGCTCCGCTGTACATACAAAGCTCATCCTTTATCCGCATGAGGCATTGGGAACACTGTCAACCGTATGGAGATGCCATGTATCAAGCAAGGCAAAACAAATATCCATTTGGCTCTTGCCTTGTTCAATGTTATGGACGAAAACTATCTACCTACGCACTTTCGAACATACCTATATCGGAACAAACATAGCGACCTACATGTGTTCCCCAAGTCAACAGAACAGTGGGAAATGACTGTGGGGTCCGGGCATTATGGAGAGGAAAATTTTTTCTAACATCGCCATGAGGGATTGACAGTGCGGGCTAGGTGCAATTCAAACGGTTGCTGCCCCAGGCCACACAGGAGTGTAAGCGACTACCCTGTGTGGCGGACAGCCTTGAAATGACGCAGCCGCGCAGGCCCGCCCCGCCGCAAGCTTCAGAGCTTCTGAAGAACGAGGGGATTTTCAGACGACATTGCTGAAAGCATTACATGGCATTGAGGGGTCCAGATGGCCACATGTGGTCTCAATTGACAGTAGCAGTGGTTAGTCAATGGATATAGCATGATTTCTGGCCGACTTGCAAGCTTATGAGCGGCCGAGGCATGGCAGTTTGCAGGGCATCAAGCTGATTGAAGAGGTCAAGTTGGCATGGTCATGACGCCGGTTCAACCATTCCGACGGGACCAGGTGCTGGTCATGTGCGATCTCAAATATTTACGCACTGTTATTTCTTGGGGAACGAGGTAACCTTGGTTGAACCACGACCAGACCCAAGGCGTCCGAAAGGCCGGAGCCCACAGCGGATACAGGCGCTGTCACGATTAAGTTACTGGCGCTGAGAGTGCCAGAAGAAGGCGGTGGCGTTGGCAGTTCCAGGGTGGTTCCCAGTGAGGCCGAGATTGTGATTGCCTGCTGTGCTGCTGTGTCGGTGCAGCAACTACAGCAACTACAGCAACTGGTTCTGTAGCAGGTGGGCGAAAATTTTTCGGCGCAAGGGGGGGGCGTGTGGTGTGGGCAATCTCGGGTTGGCGGACTTGGACTCTTGTTCTCAAGCGCCCGGTGAGAATCTGTCACCGTTGGTCCAAGCTCCTTTCCGCATCGGGCAAGCTCACTGAGCGGCATCGGGGTGAGGGGAGCCATGAGGGATGATGAGGGCAAGACGACATGATGGACGGAGCCATTGGCGGTGCTCGAGCCGCCTTTAGAATGGGTTTCAACTTGTAGAGCCATGATTGTAAACTGATTACCATTTCCCCCGCATTTTCGCCCTCATCCAGGCCTCGAGGGCGTCTCAATGGCGTCGAATCAGTTGGCCGTCCTCAAAAGGCTGTTTTCTTAAGCCGCGGCATCCCCACCGGATGTACGGGCGTTACTGCAACATGTTCGAGGCGAAAGCCCTCGATTGAAAATGTGGCGATGGTGATTATCAATCCAGAAACGGTACTGTAGGCAATCACGCGTCTCCTCAAGTGCTATCCAGCTGCGCATGCCCGTTTTGTGCCGAATCGAGCAAAGCGGCTGTATCGCATACAGACTCAAGTCTAGTGCCGTGGTAGTGAATTGTACCTTGTAGTAGCAAGTTCTCTAAGTTCAATGAGTCCATTGGGGGGTATCATAACACATAAGCGCCGGTATGCCAGGAAATGTTCCTTGGCAGATGGTAGTTACTTCTCATCCTCCTCGTCTTGTTCCTTGTCCTTTATTTCGGGTGCCTTCATGGCGTAGCCCTCGACGAACCCCTCCGCATCGCACGTCCGCTCCAGGTTAATCCGGTGCTCCGATACGTAGCGCCGTATCGCCTGTTTATCCACGCGCACTCTCGGTACCGTCTTAAACACAGGCTCCGTCTCGTCTACAGGGGTCGCTTCACCTTCCTTCTTCTCCGTCGCCGATTCATCACTGAGTTGGTCCTTCTTGGTCTCGGGCTTACCGAGCCCCATACCCGCCTCTTGAATGATACCCATGTCCCGGATAATTAAAAGGCAGTCGTCTGGGTGAATCCAGGTTGCTTGGCTGCAATCATTGACGTCCACGAGCGTCTCATTCTCGGGATTTGCATCGAGGTCGATGGTCAGAAGCCATCGCGCAATTTCGCCCGCCCAGAACCGCTTGTATCCCTTCTTGCCCAGATCAGAAATGGGCTTCTCTGGGCCACCGAGAATCCCCTCACGCCGTGATATCTCGTACGATGCTCCCATCAGCAGGGCGCCGAGGCCTTTTCGCTGCCATGGAGGGAATACCAGGATGCAGGCGAGGTTATTGTTGTCCCATGACATCTTCTCCTTGGAGAAGAAGCCAGTAATCTGAGGCCGGGGTGCGCCATCATTTGTGCTGGCGCCAGCCGCCGGTGGTTTCATGGGAGGTGTATAGACTAGGAGAAAGTAATTAAAGCCCGAAACGTCGAAAAAGACGGACTTGTTGTCGAGGAAGAGCTTGGCAAAAAGAGAGAGGTTCTGGCAGAAAAGCTGGGTTGGGCAACATCAGTTAGCCATGGTACTCTCATAAGCCCAGTCTCCAAGTCTGGGATCAAACTCACCGGATCTTTTTCGCCATCTACTTCCCAGATGCTCCATTCTCCCTCGTCTTGGACAATCTCCTCCACGTACTTAGCTCCGCCCTCTCCCCTCCGTTTTTTGGCGCCGGATCCCTTGCCGTCCTGGGGCACCAAAACCCTTCGCCGGCCGCGAGGATGGATGTAGACCTTGCGACCTGGCACATGAGCCTGTTGTTCGCATACTCGGACGTGGCCCCACCACGGCACCAGCTCCTTGGAGTATTTAAAGCAACGGGGACAAACATAGAGACGCTCGAGGACCGTCGGATGATGATCCTTGCGGGATGACGCCTTTCCACCAGCCTGGTCCTTGGCGCCTGCATCTTTGCTCCCTATCTTTCCAGCGTTACCAGACGAGTCTCCCAAGACCTCTTTTCCATAGTAGCTTGGATACCATGTGCTGAAGCAGATGTTGCCGAGCACAACCTTGTCAATATTTCGGTCTGCGCGCGGAGAGGGTCTCTCAGTTGGGTGCTGTTGAGATTGCGATAGTTGAGAAATAATTGGCGGCTTGGGGGGGTATACGGGTGTCACCGTCATGGGCGGACGGTCAAGCCTCGGTGGCGGGGCCGATGGACCGTGAGGCCGGACGAGGGCCGAAGTCCGCTGGGTGGACGGGTGCGACTGCGGGACGTGATATGTAATCTCTGGTGCGACGAGGTCGGAGGCAGGGCGGATAGGCGCGATGCTTCCCATGGCAGCGGGCCGAGATGTCTGGCCTGTCTGTTCAGGCGGGGTCCATGACAGGACAGGGGGGGAAGGCTGCGAGGATACAGCGGGCGCAGGTCTGATGCGGCTTCGCTTCTGCTGTTCTGTCGGCGAGGTTGTGCGAGGTTGAGTCGTCGAGGCTAGCGCTGGTGGTTGCGTGGGCTTCGTCGCCGCTACGCCAGACTGCTGCTGTTGCTGCTGATACAGAGGCGGAATCGGTGGCGGTTGAACAGGCGTGTGACGCGTCGCCCGACGCGCGACTGGGGGTTGAGATGCAGATAGCTGCGGTTGTAGTTGAGATGCAGGTACAGGCGCGGCGGCAGGTTCGGCGGCTTCTTCGTCCGGTCGCTTGCGCTTCTGAGGCATCGCCAGCCCTTGAGGAAAAGTAAGAGCCCAATAGCAAGATCCCTTGCGGAAAGCTCCGGTTCGGCGCGATGCGAAAGGGCAAGAGGCGTAAAGCCGAGACCTACAGGGCCGCCGACTACACGCGCATGTGTCGGTGGGGAAGGCAGGTGTCTTAGAGTTCTGCGCAGGACGTATTTGGCTGCTTAATAGCTTCGCTTCGGATGTACGGTGTCGGTTTTTAAGGGGTATTGCTTGTTCTTTTTTTTTCTTTCTTTTTTTTTATTCATTCGATATTCTGGGCACAGTGTGTTCGAAATGGCGAGATCTGGCGGGTGCGGTTGCAAGCAAAGGCTCAAGGTGTGTTGTCACGTGTGGCTGCTCAGGTTTGTGGTATCTAGAGACAGGAAAACCACTGCCAAAGGGTGACTGACCGAGCAATCGTGCAAACAGTATCTATCTACCAAACCAACACGAGAAAAATATGTTCATGAAATCAACAACTCACAGGTGATTGACGAATACCTACACATGCTCGCGCTTTATTCACAATCGCACACAATCGCTCAAAAGATCATGGTAGTTAACTATGTGAACTACCCATTCGGACCAAACATAACCCGCCATTTATCACATATTTACTGGCTACTTCACTTCGTAACAAAACAATATGGCAAAATTTGAAGATGTTTGCAATTTAAGATTAATCTGGTCTAGGCATCATCATATAACTATAAAAAAAACATACAAAAATCAACCTGGGTCCAGCTATGCTTGAGCAAGTGCTCGTATTCCACTGTCCAAACTACTTACTCCTTGCCTCGTCGGCGCACCGAGCAAGAAGGAGCATGGGCATTCATAACACGGTCCAGAGTCTCATCGTCCTCTTTCCAGTTCTTGACTAGCGTCAGCAATCGACGGCGCGCAAGCCCAGCATCCCGATTGCGGTACACCGAGTCGATTTTGCGAACGTCGACACGGTCACTGGTGAGCCACCGACGCTCGCCTTCCATGAACTGGGTGTAGGACATGTCATTTCCGTACCGGGCCTGCACGTTGGAGGTCAGGTGCTCCCGGACTGCTTTGTCCATCAGGATCTGGGGGCGGGTCTGGTCGGCGGGATTCATGAGGCGAGTATCGACGGATGGCTTGAACGTCGCAGCGAGTATGGTCGGGTCTGGCAGGATCGAGAAGGCGCCGAAGAATAAAAGCGTAGGGCTTTTAAGGACGGCATCATCAATGGCCCGGAGCCCTGGCGGTGTGATGGGGCAGTGCCCAAAGTTGATATGAGCCAAGCGGCTCTTGGTTGTGATGAGCTCAATGATATGGGGTATCGCCCCATCTTCGATATAATTGTAGGCGTATCCGAGGTCATGAGTGCTGTATGCCTGGCCAATGTCAAGGGACTCAAGCATAGGGTGGCCAGTCATGGCCATGCAGAGCGCAATAGCACCTTTGGTGCTGACTCCAACCGATTGTAACGACAGTCGAACCAGATACGGTGCCTTTGCGAGTGCAGGGGCTAGAACATCCACTCCCTCATTCCCGAGCGGGTTTCCCGCCATGTAAATAGATGTGAGACCACAATGCGGCGACATCAAGAACTCACCGATGGCACGAGCCCCCTCTGTCGAGATGCCGTTACCGTTCAGGTAAATAATCTCCAAGAGGAGCTTCTTACCCTCGGGCATCTGGTGTGCAGCCAGTCGAGTGAACAGGTCCGCGACACCGTGGTTACCCAGCTCGGTCTGGTCAAGATCCAGAGTTCGCAGGTTTTTGGCGCCGGTGATGAGTCGAAAGACGTCCCCAGAGGCGTCAGCACCGAGTGGGTTTCGCTTCAACCAGATGTTGGTGACAGCCTCGGACTGAATCATGGCATCGACAAGGATCCGGAAGCCGGCTCCATCGATGCAATTGCCAGCCAGGTACCAGGTGTCCATACGGCCCGGAAACTCGTTGATAAAGTTGGCCACCTCGCAGGCACCAACGGGGCCAATGATGTTATTGCCCAGCAAGAAGTGTTTGACAAATGAATTGGGTCGGAGGCTGTCCATCAGCTTTCCAATGTGATCTGGGCCAACAACCATTTTGCAGAGGTCCATACGGCCATCCTCATACACGACACCTTTGCGGAACTCGGCTCCCCTGACACCGTAGTAGGGCTCGCTGCAGCTCTTGTCCAGCTCGAAGCCCTGCTCATTTCCATCCAGCTCAAACGTACCTCCGTTCTCGAGGTGGCCCAGAAAGGGGGCGAGATCGGCCTCGTTAGCCACCTCGACGGGCATTGGGATAGCTTGTACACCACCAAGGGAGATGGGTTGCTTGATGGGGTCCCAGGCGCCCTGCGCGGTGATCCGAGCAGCCCAGACTGGAGCTTGGACACCCGGGGCTGCGCCTCCAGTCATACCGAAGCTGGTGTGACCATTGCGACGAGTGGCATCGAGGATATCCCACTTGCGCTGCAAGGCAATCCAAGCGCGAACCCGTACTTTGTCAGCCTCGTACCGAATAATGGATGCCAAGGAGCCCTCGTGTACGGGATACAGCAGAGAGGAGATGGCAACGGCAAGGCTATGCCGGCCGGACTTTCGTCGGGGGAGGTCATGCAACTCATCAGAGACTCGGTGCTTGTCGAGTGGCAGGGCAATGATCTCGTCCGCCGTGTAGCCATGGGTGTGATCAAAGTTAGGCAAGTGAGCATGTAGGTCGTTGAGGGCCTGTTTGAATAGATGGACGTAGTGGATGGCCAGGTCCATGTTAACCTCGTCACCAGTGGTGGATGGCACTGATGATGACGATATGACGTTGGGGACGGCATGTGGTATCATGATGGATGGCTCAGATATGAGCTGGAGTTGTGCAGCGGCAGCCATGTTGAATTGTTGCAGTGCAGGAGTCGATAGATGAGACAACTCGGCTGATTGATGATTTTCTGATTCTTCTTAGGAGCATCTCACTGTCTTATATATATATCTTCCTACGCACCTTGGTAGTACTTGGGTTCAAAGAATCAGTCACCAGGTACAGCCCTACGGGTGGAGTCGTGCATGGGGGACCCTGTCTCCGACCCTGCGCATGTCAATTCAATGTCAGTGGCAGGGCGCGCGACGACAAGCCGTCAATGTCAAAGCTAGCTACTCAATGACCGCACTTATGCAGGTTGCGTTTAAGTGATGGCTAGCTCTGAGTTTCCCGTGGGTCAGGTAGGGTGATGATGCATTGCTAACCTTGATGTGTATGGAAGCGAATATTGCAATGTGGGAAATATGCAAATTATGCACTGCGAGGTAGGTGAAAAGGAAACGGGAAAAAGGAGGAGAGAAAAGTAAAATAAATGATAAAATAACCCCCAAAAATGGCAGTTGTATTATGAATTGCCTACATGATATCGTCATCATGGCATGCAGATTCCTCCTGCTGTATTCTACGAGTTTCCCCAATCTTGCCATCCCCGTCACCGGCACCCTCTCCCACCGCAGCCTGGGTAATTGGGCCTTGTGGAGAAGAAAATAGAAATATCCCGGACGACGAAGCCATTATTAGTACCTGGTTGGACGTCATCGTGCTAGTCGGTCAATGGTTAGAAGAAGGCTGGTGCAAGTGGCTTGGAGTAAGCGCAAGGCACCCATGGTCGATTGACCCACGATTGTCGACCAAAGGGCGCAAACTTGACAATGCATGCCAAAATGGGTATACAGGAGGCCCTTCTCCGACGACCTTTTTTTTTCTTTATCCAATGTCGGTACTGCCCCATGCCTTGACTGTCTGTCTTCTGTATCATGGCTTCTCCAATGACTCGCCCCAATCTGAACCATGGCTTAATCTATGGCCTGCTACCTTGTTCCAAACTCGGGATAAAATTGCAACGAGTGCCTTTTGACGGGCAATATGGCGAGTGAGTGGTTTTTGGTACCGATTGAAGAGGATTGAGCATCTGCGAAAGTACTTGCCAAGATGCACTCTCATGACCTGCCCTTGATTCGTGCACGTGTTGTCATGTCATCGCGCCTCATGTCCACGTAGATCAGGCTTGCATGCACAATACAGTCGACAGCAATTCGTAGATACTGAACGGCACAAATCGATATTTATATTCTCACTTCTCACTCACAGCCCCCTCTCTCACACTCATCTCCCATGTGAAGTATCTAGTACACGTTGGAGGAACCTGATTATCGTTTGCAGCCTCCAATCTGCCTCCTCTATTGCAACGCCTTGAAAGACGGTCCGTTGCCCTCAAGGTACCCAGCCGGTGAAGTGATGCGATTAGTGGAACCCTACATCCAAGAGAAACCCCGCCAACCCCATAGCACCGAAAGCATGTGGAAAGATTCAGACCGGGCACTGAAGACAGCTTCCCAAAGTTGTAGTGAGACAATCAAGATTTTACATGCCATCAAAGTCTCCACCGAGATCATCATCATCAAGGTCACCCTCCTGTATCTCCTTGGCCATCTCGCGCTCGCGCTCTCGCGCTTCCTGGGCATTCTTGAGTTCAAGGCGGTGTTGGTTCATGGGGAATCGCATAGCCTGCGATTTATTAGTTTAAATGGAACACTCAGGAATCGACGTATACATACCTTCACACTCTCGTCATGAAGGGCGAGACAAGCTCGAATTCGGTCGTGGAACGCCTCGCCCGGTTCTCGAGTGGCGTAGACATCACCAATTTCCTTACTTTTCATGAAGCCTCGCTCTCGATCCAGTGTGGCCTCAATGACGCCGTCTCGAATTGCCTTAGCGACAATGTACTCTGCAGACTCCTCGCTACCCAATTGAAGACGGATGCAAATGTCTCTGAGTGAAATTCGTGAGTAGGACAGCGACATCATGCGAATGCCGGTCTTGATGACGTTTTGTCGCAGGCGGAGGATGAGGCTATAAGTCACGTCTCGTCGGAAAGTATCGGCGTGGTCGGCAATAGTGGTCTCAAAGTCCTCGAGGTTTCCCACGCGAACGGCCTGCACAAGCAGGAAGTAGGGGTGGAGTGCCACCTCCATGGTTGGCTGCCGGAATGTGGCTCGATCGGGGATGTCACCCATCAGAAGCTCAACCACCAATAGCAGCTTGGTGGCAGTCTGGGAAAATCCAAGGGCGCAGTTGCTTGAAGGGGCCTTGCGGGTGGCTGCAGTGAGGTGCTCGTGGGCTTCGGTGTAACGGAGCTGGATGGCTCGAATGCGACCAAGGTAGTAGAGGAACCTTGCCACTTGGTTGTTAACCGCATTCTCAGGGAACTGAGTGTGCGAGACAAGGAGGTCAGCCTGGTTGATATGCGAGGTTGATAAGTAATTTCGCAACAACAGGACAATGACGGAGGCTTGAGTGTCAACATCCTTTCGTAGCACGGCGGTTCGAAGGGCGGCGAGGAGGGTAGGTCGGATGGCAACTACGGGAGATTGAGGGGAGGGAGGGAGAGGAGCAATGTGCTCGCAGAAGAGTGTGTAGTAGAAGTAAATCTTGGCAGATAGCGAGTCGAGCGTACGACGGTTCAATGACTGAACTCGATCGACCAAGTACTGCGAGAACTCGGTACCGCGCTGAAACTGCTTTGAATCGATGAGGTAAACTTGGACCAGGATGCCAAGGAAGATGTCGATCTCGGGGATGATTTCCTTGTTCTCTTTCTTGGAGCCGTTCTTGGCCGGTGCCTTGGACGAGTCGGAGTCAACCTCCATCTCAGAGCCAGATTGACGGCTGAGGGGGATGTTCTCGCGACCGACGGCAATAAGAAGCTGTTTGGCAATGTTCCCTGAGCCGACAGTAGCGGGGAAGATGTCGACGATAACCTGAGCGATGATATCGGGTGTCAGGCGTTTGCGGATGATGGAGATGGACCGCAGCGCTCGGAGGGAGAATCTGGCATCGAAGAGGGCGACGGCACGGTCGAGCAGAGCAAAGTTGCTCTTGATATCTGCACCAAACACTCTTGGTTAGCTAGCTATGGCAAGAAAGCAGCCCGTTACGGCCATTGGGCTGATGCTCACCTGCGACAGTCTGAACGACGGGGTCAACCTTCTCCTCGCCGTCATCGGTCTTGTCCTCGTCCATGTCCACATCGCCCTCTGCGTTGGACTTGGACGACTGTTTCGAGGCCTTGGAAGGAGGCACAACAACTGTCATTTCCTCATCGCCGTCCTTCTTGCCCTTGGTCTTTGAGGTATCCGTCATCTCCACGTCCTTCTTGATACCGCTGCCCTGTGCGAGCTTCTTCCCGTTGCCCTGCGGCGTCTTGCTGGGCATGATTTGGGTGTGCGGCTTGTGCGATTTTCGAGAGAACGAGGGGGTGGAGAGACGCTATATCTGCCGATAGATGGTGATGACAGAGCAACGATGTCCTGTGAGTCGAGCGCGCTTCGGCTCGTCGCGGCGTCTTGTGGAACAACCGGGGCACAGCGGAGCAGAGTATGAGAGACGGTGATACCAGTCGCACTTGGAAGGAATGCAGGTCGTCGAAGTTGAGGGAGCAGGTTGGGTGGAGGTAGTTCGTTGGGGAGGTGGGTGGTGATGAGAGGTTGTAGTGGTGGATTCGACTGTGGGAAGAGTGCAAGAAGGTTCGAAGCTCCCAGATTGGGGCCCGGCTCGCTGTGGCTGGCTTGGGCCACGGAGCATCAGCGGTAGCAGTAGAAGTAGCAACAAGCTACAGGGCGACACACGCAGGTACCTGGTGGAAGAGCGGAAATGTGCAGGGGGATCAGGTACTGGGTACAAGCCAAGCCCCCAGGGAGAAGGCGAAATTGTTAAGGCGACGCTCTCATGTGGGGCGCTTAGCAGTGACGTTTTCGATGTTGCCTGCGAGAGGTCATTGCTCGAGGCGACTTGACAAAGTACGTACCTCTCGGTGCTCTAGCAGAGTCTCCTCAACCTACCTAGGTAACTAATGCTAATCGAGTTATTAGACACAAGAGCTCTGTATTGGTATCATGGAGCCCCTCTTAGTGGTTTGTGTTGAGAATTTCACCTATTCATTCATACAACAGTATAAATTTTTCTTTCTTTCTTTTTTCCCCCTGCATTGCTGCAGCAGGGACTCATGTACTCAAGTACTCATACATCCTACCACACCACGCGCGCGCACACACACACACACATTCACATACACTATCTGACTCGAGCGACAGTCTGCTAGGCCATGTGCAGTCACATCGAGCCATAGACGTCGCAACACATGTGCTACAATTATTACCGATACATGAGATCGTATGGTGATCGCGTGTGCGCTATCAACGCCACCAATCGCTGCCCATGGTGTATTATGGCTTCATTCAAATTCTCTTTTGCACCTCAAGCAATGCTACATGCTTGCTGCGTACTCAACCCCTCACTGGAGACAACCAGAATCCTGGCCCGTTTGAGTTTCAACTCCCACTATTTGCGCGTATCGAAACAATGGCACGTGCACCGCTACTAAGGGATCACAGCTTCGACAGGTCAATAGCTTTACTCATTAACTACTTTGGACTGATCGAATCGCTCTATTGCATCAGTCTCCGAACGCTAAAGGTGTCATTCTTGTTTGCATGTCTCTCTAGGATATCTCCTGTTGCCCCCGACAAAAACCACCGTGCTTTTGAAACCAATTGTACTCCGAACGCCGTCCCCCAAGATCCTGATGCCCCTCCTCGCCCCGTAGCCAACAAGTAAGGGAACATTCCTTCCATTTTGTAATCCTTCACTCGCCCTTACCTGGCATCACCTTGGCCGCCTGCACAGCGCTCATTTTGGCGATCCAGCCGGCAGAGGGTTGAATCTTGCGAACAGTGCGCAATTCATCAGATGAGTACCCGGGCACACGGATATTGTAAGTTCGCTCGAGAACGAGCTGGATGTCTCGAATCTCTAGCACCTTAGACCCACGCTCCTTGGAGTTTCGGCATGCGGCGTGGAGGACATTGTCCACAAACGAGTCTGCCATGTTCAAAACGTTCTAGAAACTGTTAGTCCACTTTTTGGTTTATTCTATCTCGACCTGGTGATGTATACCTCTTCGACTTCTGGGGTAAGAAGGTTTCCGTCCTGTCCTTCTCCAGTTCCTCCACAGACTTGCCGAACAAGCTCGTCAAGTTTTTTCTTGCTAAGAACGTGGTCGCCCTCGGCTTCATGGTTGTATGCGGGAATCCTGTTAATTGGGGGTTGGTTCATGACGCCTCCAAGAGTGCCGCTTCCCTGTGACATGGTTGGCCGTCCGGTATTGACGCCTCCTCCAACCGCCACCCCTTGAGGGACGGCTGTGGCCTTCTCCGGAAGCTGTTTGGGGATGGGCATCTTCGACTGCATACTTGCGGGTTGTTGAGGCTGAGGATGAGCGTGAGGATGGCCTTGCTGTTGTTGCTGCTGTGGGATGCTAGAGCCCATGATGTTCTGATTCACTGCAGGG
>PGGA01000003.1:1785871-1801308 GCA_004380915.1 Calonectria pseudonaviculata
TGTTGTTGCTGTTGTTGCTGTTGTTGCTGTTGTTGCTGTTGTTGCTGTTGTTGCTGTTGTTGCTGTTGTTGCTGTTGTTGCTGCTGTTGCTGCTGTTGCTGCTGCTGTGGTTGGGCTTGCGCGGCGCCTGCGACGGCTGCCTGCTGTTGAGGCTGGGGTTGCACAGCGGCTTGCGCCGTAGTATTCTGTTGTATCGGCTGTGGCCGAGGTTGAGCTTGCTGTTGCTGTCCAACTTGGCCCTGCTGCTGTTGCGCTACATGCTGTTGGAGTTGTTGCTGTTGCGCTGCCCTTCGTTGCTGTATTTTTGTGATGAGCATCCTCGAGAATTCAATAATTTTCTGCTTGGCCTGCATGTTCTCCTGGCTGTTTGCTGGCGACGCGCTGACCTTGTTCCACAAGCCTTGAAGGCCTTGCTCGTATTTGGTTTTTTCTTCATCGGTAAGGGTCGGCAGATTTCGAATCTGCGAGGGCTGGTACATGGGAGGTCTCTGTTGGGGCTGCTGTTGGCCCTGTCCTTGTTGGCCCATTTGCTGATTCATATTGGCGTCGGATGTGGATTATGATGGGACAAGTCGTGACGGCGGGTTTCGAGGAGTTGATGGACAGGAAGACAGGACAGACACAGAGAAGTGGACACGGAAGCGGGATCTGGAGATTAAAAATATGATACAGGAAACAGACCGCGCCGACAAGGTTTTCATCAACGAATGGCCCAGGTCTCAGTCGATGCGTCTTACAACTTTCGTCCACAGTCCATGATAGTTCGCCAAGTGGTGGCGCGCCTGCCTGGGAGCTTATTGACGAGCGTGAAGCGGAATATTAGTCGGGCCGTACTAAGAAACTTTGCCAAGTGTTAGGACACATCCTTGTCGTTGTGCAGCAGATATGTGGGGATAGAAGCGTGGAGGCCGGGATAACCTCTTGGGCCTGTCTGGGGGTCATGGATTGCACTAAAGAGGCCAGTGGACGAACTGGCGGTAACGGGACTAAATTCAGTGATGTGTCCAACCAGGTGGTGTAGAAGTCTCTTATCCCAGCAGAGGGACTCATCGCCGCGACATGTTCTTGGCTCGCCTATCTATTGGTTGGCAGAATGTCAGAATGGCGGCTGGCGTTTTTGCTTTAGAAATTCAGTAAACTATCCGATTCCGACTTTCCCACAAGGCCAGGTAAGCCGGTGGGGAATTGATGGTCATGATGGTCATGATGGGCATCGCCGTCGACCAGTTTGGCGATCCAGATGTGGTTGTCGTATTCGTACGAAGGAATTAGCAACATCAATTACAGAAGCGCCTGTTTTCTTGTACCGGACCAGGAAGCTTTTGGGAAAGGATTCTAGCTCATCCCGGTAAAAATGGCACTCGTTGTCACATCTGTTTGCTTGCTTGTCTTGTAAAGGCAGGGTGTCATTCCCAACATGTTGGCAAGGGACCCTCCTCTGCTTTTGCCCCCCAGACGTCCAATTTCATTCAAGCTACATCTCCACTTGCATCGTCTGTCGCTTTGCCGTCTAGCTCGATTCATCCTGTACTCAGTGCTTTAGGACGCCCATCCCCGTTTCCATCGAACGTTTCCATTTTAAAGCTCCCCAACGAAAGAGTGCGCCGCTGTTTCCCCCCTGCCTGTGCGCGTCGGGTCCTCCACCTCCACCCGAGCTGTGGCACTCATTCTTAAGCATCCTCCAACCCGCCGTTTTCTATCTGCGCGTTCGTCCTTCTTGCTTCTTAATTGCCATCCCAGTTTCTTGTTCCCACATCGCCTGTCATGCGTTTCTCTTCATCTGCCATGGTCGCGGCTCTGCCCGCTCTCGTCGCCGCCCAGGAGGACCCTCTTGCCCAGGTCAAGGTCCAGGTCCGAGGTCTTCTTGACCAGGCCGTCTCTTATCTTCCCAACCCCGGCACCTTCGACCCCGCCGCCGCCGCTGAGGCCAAGGCCAGCTCTCTCAAGCTGTCTACCTTGACTCTGGAGAACTGGAAGGATACCCTCTACGATCCCGTTGTCGCCGGCGCCACTACACCCGAAGAGTGGTGGGTTCTTGTCTCTGGCCGCAACAAGACTTGCTATGGTACGATGCCCAGATCATATTTACGCCGTGATATGCAACACAGCTGCGCGATTGAATTGGCGCTCAACATTGAATGTGACGTCGACCTAAGCTAACATACAATGCCAGGCCGCTGCGAAAAGGTCGAGACTGCCTTCAAGGAGACCGCCGCCAAGTTTGCGCTCCAGGACAAGGCTCCCCACATGGGCTATCTGAACTGCGATGACCAGCCCATTCTCTGCAACGCCTGGTCTACTGGCACCTCTAACCTCTACGTCTTCGAGATGGTGCCATCCCCGGCTCCCATCGATGTCTACAAGAAGAGGCTGAACATGACCACCACAACCTCGGATGACCTCGTCAACCTTTACGAGTCTGGCACCAAGAAGGACGAGTTCAAGCTCCTCGAGGCTGGCTGGTTCCACCCCTTCCACGGCAAGGCCGTTGAGTTCGGCATTGCCGTTCCCTTCGCCTACCTTATGTGGGCCTTTGGCCTCGTCCCCAACTGGCTGTTCATGCTCGTCATCTCCTTTGTCAGCCGAACCATGATGTAAGATTGATCGCCGATTGTGATGTATCGAACAGGGTGCTAACAATATACAGGTCCAACCGCGTCCAGGGCCAGGCCAACCGTGACACTCGGGCTCGCGCCCAATAATTGCATTCTTATCGTTAGATTACGGTATCATGAACGAATGTATGCAGCTTTTTTTATATGACTGGGTGAAGGTGCTGGGATCCGCCTTATGCAACGATGAATGACATGGTTAGCTTGGGATGGTTTGGGTCAGGATCATGTTGTTTCACTATTGCTACACGAACCTGCCGTGTTGTGGGGGAGAGAGCATTGTAATAAAATACCCGGGTTAATCAAGATTTGCTCTGGCAAGAGGCCTCGACGTTTTTCAGGCTGTCAATGACTTCGTCTCTGATTTTACCATTTGCGAACCGACCGTATCGTAGATCACTCAGGTCCCCGATGGTCTGTTTGACCGACTCTAGTAGCGTGACTTCCTCTTCCTCAAATCTTTTAATTTCGACCTCTAGTGCACTAGCTGCGCCATTCAGTTCGGGAATGATGGATGTGAGGCTGTGTGTTGCATGCTTTGCGCCGGAAAATTCCCCGAACAACTGTAACATATCCATTGTTAGCATACATATGCCCTTGGGGGGGAAAGAATGGTGCCGTTTTCTACACACTGCGCGTTCCATCTCCACCTCTCCATCCATGTCCTCTCGTTCGGCCTCCCTCTTTGCGCGGACTACTTCCTTGCGCAGGACATTTCCGCGCTTCACTTCGTCCTCAATGCTGCTCGCAACGCGACCGAGGACCCCATTGCGCTGCGCCTGGAGATCGCGATACAGAGAGCGCACCTGTGGGGAGGATTGTAGTGGGCGTGGGAACAGCGCTTTGAACTGGTCCAAAGTAGTGATAGACGTCAGGCTCGAGGGCTGGATGAGATAGTTGGTGAGGATCTCGGATTCTGAAGGCGCCATGGCAAAAGTGTTTCTAAACGTGTTGGTTTATTAGTGTGCTCGTGTAGCCTTTGATATTGTTAAGTCGACGTCTGGACGCGATCCAGGAATAGACGTGTTAAGTGATCCTACTTCGTTACATGCACACTGTGCGGATCCCTGCGCAGGAGCCTTTCAACCATGGCTTATTTTGGGATTTACGAACAAGGTCGATGGACCCCATCACAGTTATAATCCTATCTTTGAAATAGTAGAAATGAAGTTCAAAGCCCAAGTTTACCCGATTGTCTGTTTCTCGAAAATGCGGAATCACGCCATATGACCTTCAAATCGCAGAATTTAATCTGCACTTTTCGCCTGACAATCATAGCAGGTCATCGGGAGCGATTCGCAGACTGTCAACACCACAACCTCCAACACCACAAAATTACCTCAACTTCTTACTGAGCCAGTTGTATATAATAAAGTGGTTGCTCTCACTCAGTCAAATATGTAACGAGCTAGGTCGTGTCCAAGAAGTGTAGGGATCGGCCACGGATATAAGTCATAAGTCTATTTGTTTTGCAATCACCAGGCTCTATGTCACCAATAATGTAAGCAATTAGGTCCACATTTCTGATAATAGCTTTCTTGTCAGCCAACTTGGCAAACTACCAGGATGTCTATTTGGTCTAGCCATTCCTAGTTCCAATTCCGGGATGGCTTCTTATCATATTGTCATCCCCAACAGTGGTGATCTTGCAAATGATGACGCGATTGACTAATAAGTTGGCGTGACAATTGTTTTCCAGCATTTTGGTGGAGCTGGCCAAAGTAAAAATCTTATGTCTCCCTTATCTACAAGCCTTAAAGTATCGACAGTACGCATAACCTTGACGGTCATCATATCGGTATATCTCTAGCACTAGTGGACAGTGAGGCCATCGTTAATGCCGTATTGACCTCCTGCGCAAACAACTTGAACGGATCGGTCGCAACACGCTTAAATGTAATGACCACTCGGCTTTCTAAATACCTAACCCTCAAGGAAATGTCCAAGGATGGCAAGGGCATCATCTTCAGGATTCTTCACACCCCAAAAGTGAGCAATTAGTTGATCTTGCGGCTTGTGTATTACGAAATACCTTCGAGGATATAGGCACCCAAAAAAGCCGATTGCGTATGTGAGAAATATAGTAGGCTGGGATTGGTACAAATAGAAGTATAAAAAGCTGTTTGCTACCTACCTATGTTTAAGGGAGCTGGTTAATTGGCTCATGTAGGGAGCGCACGTGTCCAGAATCCTAGTTCGCAGCAACGCCACCACTAGTACCGCCCTTGCCCATATGCCTTACAACCTGAGCACTGAAACCACCAAGTTCATCTTACTAGCCTTACACTGTCTTAACGCTCTTGGTGTTGAAGTACGGCTGTGTACAGATTGTTGGCGGGTAGATTAGTAACCACGAGGTGGAAAGGGCCTGCTTCGCAGACCATGACCACTACGCGGTCACGGTTTTAGCTAAGATCACATGATATATTTGTAAGGAGTCGGGTGGTGTGCCAAGCCTTGCAATAACCTTCCTAGCCGTTAGGCCAAAAAGATCAATCAATTTAGTTAGCTTCGCTATACCAAATCGCACCATACAATAGCTTATAGGGATATAGGGCCCGCCGGGCCCTACGCGCCCGGTCGTCCTCTTACAATTATCCCCCCTTCCAATAGCCTAGTCCCTAGGCGTTGTATTATACTGGCCCTCGGGCCTACCTGCCGCTGGAGCCCAACTATGGCACAGGTCACAGGTCTCACTGCCTAACATAGGTCTTACTGCCAAACAGGGCTCACTGCCTAATAGGTCTTACTGCCTAATAGTGCTGTTAGCTCTTTGAATAGTTGCTAAGGTCTGCTATTGTTAACCCCCAAAGGAACGGCTAGTCCGGCGGCCTGTGCAGGCTTGCCCCTCTAGACTTTGCCCTTTGTGAGCCTAGCCTAATATGGTCATAGACCTAGGATTTAAACCCGCGGCCTCTGCATAGCTAGACCTGTAGTGTTACGTGCTGGAAATGGCTATTATTGTATATAATATAGAGGCTGCTGCAGGCTGCCTCTAACTGCCCTAGTTAACAGTCCTAGCTACCAAAAGCTACTACTAGTAGCCCAAGGCTACAGCCGAGGAAACCCGAGGCTATAGCCGCGGCTATTACAGTTGAAGGTTTTAGCTAGGCTGGGCTAGGCTAAGCCTTAGACCGGTAAAACCGGGCGATAAAAGGGTGCCTTTGGCACCTCTTATATTAGATAATAACAAAGCCTAACTCATCTCTAAATAAACTATAACATGTAGCTTAACTAAATAATTGTAAGGAGTTGGGTGGTATGCTAAGCCTTGTAATAACCTTCCTAGCCATTAGGCTAAAAAGATTAATTAATTTAGTTAGCTTTGCTATACTAAATTGCACCATATAATAGCTTATAGGGAAAAGTTGATTATTCTGTTGGTCAGGGCAAAAAGAGACTAATACTATAGTTGTTTAAACACTAATTATATCTGCTCCTAAAATTGCCTGGTTAAGCCTCCTGCTTATATTTTAACTAAATATAAATAAAAATAGATTTAAGAGTAAATATAAAGATTATTATTTTTTTTTATTTTTTTTTATCCTAAATTTAATTATCTATATTAAATTATTAAGCTACTTATTATTATTATTTATATTCTTTATAAGTCTCTTTTAAGAGTTATTTAAGCTAAGTCTTTTTTATATAAACAACTAATAGTTTAGTATTAGCTTTAGTATATTTTATTATTAAGGTATAAAAGTAATTTATATCCTCCTAAGAAGAGGGATAGCTTAATAATATAATAATACTAAAAAGTATATTAAATCTTTAGACTTTTAGGTCCTATAATATAATTACTCTTATACTTAAAATTACCTTAGAAGCCTAAAGGCAATATAAGATAAAAACTATAAAGCTTTTTATAAGGATACTAGGATATAGTACTACTATAGCTAAATATAATATAAGACCCACTTAATTAAATAAGAGATTTTAATAAGTATTTAAGGAATACTTACTAAATTAAAATCTATATAATATAATAAGATCTATTTAATTACCTTTCTATCTATCCTAATTAATAATCCTTATAATTTTTTAATTTTTATACTTATTTAGGTAATTAGTATAAATAATAAGGCAAAAGAATAATAAATAATTATAATAAACTTCCTCTAAATATATACTAAGCTAGTAATTTATATAATATATTCTTAGGAATATATCTCCTATTAAAATAGCCTAATATAATAAAAAACTAATTAGCCTTAATAGCTAAGCTCTTAATATTAATTAATAAATAGGTAAGGACTAAGTAGTATAAATATATACCTACTAATTATATCCTAGATATAGAAAATAAGCTATATAGCCTAAGACTTTTTTCTAGGGAAAGATTAGAATAAAAGGCTCTTAAGAGGATAGCTATATTATATAGAAAAGTAAAATATAATAAGTACTTATTATCCCCTTAATATAAAAAAGATATAATAAAAGGAAAAGGATTTTAAATCTTATTATAAATTATAATATAATAATAATTAGCTTAAATAGAACTCCTTTAAAAGCTAATAGACTAATTATATTAAGTACTTAGGAAGAATTAAAATAAGTTTTTAATTTATAATTATATTATCTTCTAAGATAATATAATAAGTATATAAATTAATAATTAGATCTATATAATAGAGTTAGGAAATAGTTTATAAAGAGGCTACTTAGACCTATAAAAAATTAAATAGATTATAATAAGATTCTTTTATTACTTTTAAATTTAATAAAGGAATTATATTATAAGCCTTAATAATCTCTTATAATAAGATTTCTTAGATTTTATTTATAAGAAGTATATTAACTTAGAATCCTAGGAAATATAATTATAAGATAATCTTTTTAATTTATAATAATTTAATAAATAATTATTAATAGATTATTTTAATATATAAAGTACTATTTATATATCTCTTAATATATAAGACTTAGAAGATAGGGCTAATTTAGCTTATTAATATTATTATAAGCTAAATAGGGACTTAAAAAAGGAAATAAGATAATTATAAATCTTACTATAAAAAGTAAGGAAAATAGCTTATAAGATAAAAAGATTATAGCCTTATATATATAATAATATTAAGTAATTAAGGAATAATTAAAATAAGAGGCTATACTTAGAAACTATATAAAAAGGACCTAAAAAGCCTAAAACCTTTTCTTAATACTAAGACTACTTATAAGCCTAATATTTATATAACTAAGGGACTAAAAAAAGACCTTAGAATAAAAGGCCTTAGAATATTCCTATACCTAACTCTAATTAGCAATAAATATTTAAAGAAGGCCTAGCTAGGGATTACCTTATCCTATAATACTTTAATAGTAATAAGTAAAATTAGCCTACCCCTTAAAATACCTATTTCTAATAAATAATAAAATAATCCCTAATTAAGCTAATATACTTAAAAGTATAAATATAAGCTATTAATATTAAAATTAAAAAATTAGATTTCTTAGGAAATAAGAAGGTATAAGAGCTAAACTTAGTATTTTAATATTAAATCTTATAATAGTTTTTATTAGGAATATTATTAAAAATAAAGTAATTATTCTTTAAATACTTAAAGAAAAAATAGTTTAAGTAGATATAAATATATATATATAAATAAACCTAATTAGTATAAAATTAATAAAAAAGCTAGGCCTTAAGAAAGTAATTAATTAAAAGGCATTAAATCTTATTAGCTATAATAGAACTATAAAGCTCTTAGGATAAGTCTACTAACTAATCTTCTTTCTAATTAACTTTAGAGGGTTTCTATAGAAGATTTAATAAGTATTTATTAAAGCTATTAAATCTAAGAAAGCTAGTAATCTCCTATTATTTATTAAGTCTATAGATAAAAAAGGTATTATTATTAATACTAAGGCTTATTCTTAGAGCTATAAATCTATTTTTATTATAAATATAAAAGGATTTATAAAAGAGTTAATAAAAAATTAAAAATAAGCTTAAATTATATATATTTATAGTATATTTATATTAAATAAGTAGCTAATAGCTATTTTAAATAAGGAAATTAAAAAAAGGAAAGTAATATTATCTATAGATCTTAAGAACTATAAATAAGCTTTTAGTAAAAAAACTATAGAAAAGCTATTTATACTAAAAAAAGTAGAATATATTATTAATCTCTAGGAAGAAAAGAAGCTACTTTATAGGCTAATTTATCTATTTAATAGTAAATAATAGAAAGTCTTATAGGATTATATTATAGAGAATATAGTAAATAAGTAGATAGAAGCTTTTATAAGTAAAGTAAAAGCCCTAGTCCTCTTTATACCTAAGAAAGATAGTATATTAAGGCTATATATTAACTATAGGAGGCTAAATATAATAATTATTAAGAATTATTATTTTTTATTATTAATTAATAACTTATTAGACTAATTAATAAGAGTAAAGTAGATTATTAAAATAGACCTTTAAGATACTTATTATTATATTAATATTAAACCTATTAATTATTAAAAGATTGCTTTTTATATATAATATAGTTACTTTTAATATATAATAATACTATTTAAACTTATAAATATACCTATAACTTTCTAAGTATATATTTACTATATACTTATTAGACTATTAAATATATATTATATTATATACTTAGATAATATTATTATTTATTCCTAAGATTAGGACTAATATATAAAAAATATAAAAAAGGTTTTATAATAACTATAAGCTACTTAATTATATACTAAGTTATCTAAATATATATTTTATTAAAAGAAAATTAAATTCTTTAGATATATTATTACCTAAGAAAAAATTAAAATAGATTTAGATTAAATCTAAATAATTATTAAATAATTAATATTAAAGAGCTTTAAAGAAGTATAAGTCTTTCTAGGGTTTTATAATTTCTATAGAAAATTTATTCCTAAATATTTAAAGATTATAGAGCCTATTATAGCCCTATTAAAAGGGAATAAGAAGGGCTATAAAATAGGGGAATTTAATTAGCCCCTAGAAGTATAAAAAGCCCTAAAAATACTTTAATATACCTTTTACTTTATAATTATTCTTTGATACTAGAACCTATAGCTATTTATATATATAGAGATAAATATATTAGCTAAAGCTATCTTAGGTATATTATTCTAATTATAAGTAAATTAATAGTAATTAATTGCTTATTAATTATAAAAGCTTATAAATATAAAGTAATATTAAGCTATAGACTAATAAGAGCTTCTTATTATTATAGAGAGCTTAGAGTACTAGAGCTATTATCTATTAGGATTATTAGATAAGTTTATATTATTTATAGACTATATTATCTTAATAGGAATAATAGTAGCCTTAGTATAAGACCTTTAGAAAAGGCTTATCTACTAAGTATATAGGCTTATACCTTTTAATTTTAATATTAAATATAGGCTAGGAAAAACTAATCTAGCTAATAGGCTCTCCAAAAGACTAGACTATATACTAAGAAAAATAACCTATTATAATATATTACTTATATTAGTAAAGAAGTTAATACTAGTTAATAAGCTATTATTAGATATATAGCAAATAATTACTAGCCTTAAAGGGGAATATAAGATTACCTAGATATATATATAAGCTATTAAAGTAAGCTTAAAAGGGGTTTCCTTATCCCTAAATTAGTATTAAGCCTCTAAACCCCCTAATCCAATATAATATATAATATATATCTCTATAGTTATAATATAAGCTAAAAGAGTAATAAACCTTACTAATAAGCACTTAGAGAATATTCTATAAAAAGTAATTATAAAGAATTATAAGGACTTATTTAGAGCTAGGATTATTAGTCTAGACTAGTATATTCTATATTCTATTATAAAAGAACTTATATAAGGTAAAATAGTATTTCTCTTATAATCTTTATATAAATTAAAAGATATAGTTTAAGGATTATAAGCTAAAGACTAATATTATTAATAATAAGTAATAAAGGCTTATAAAGTAGCTAGTAAATAAGGAAAATATTATCTTAATAAATAAGGTATTCTTTTCTATAAAGGAAGATTAATTATCCCTAATTAATATATAATAAAAAAAGAAATCCTTAGAAGATATTATAATAACCTAAGATTAAAATATATAGAAATATATAAAATATTTAAGCTAATTAGCTATAAATTCTATTAAAGAGGTATAGCTAATAATATTAAAAACTATATTATAAGATATTAAGTATACTAAGATAAATACTTACTAAGGTATAGATTATATAGATAATTATAATTACTTTCTTTATTTATATATTTATTCTAAGAAATTAGTATAAATTTTATTATAAAATTACTAAATAATACCTAAGTAAATAGTAAAGAATATAATATAATTTTAATTATTATATATTAAATAACTAAATATATTTTATTTTTACTTATAAAGAAAATACTTAATATAGCCTAATTAATATAAATTCTCTATAAGAAAATTAAATATAAATTTAAAATATTAAAAGGTATTATAAATAATAAAAATAAATTAATTATTAGTAAGTTCTAAGTAAAACTTATAAAGAAATAAGTAATTACTTATTAATTATCTATTATATATTATCCTTAGATAAATAAATAAATAAAAAGAACTTATTAAATACTTAAAAAATATCTCTAAGTATATATAGAAAGCTTATTAAACTATTAAATAGCCTAATTACTAAAAATAAAGTTTATATATAATAATAATATATATAGTATTATTAGAATCTCCCTAATATAAATACTCTATAAATATTATCTAAGAGTTATTATTTATACCCTTATATACCTTAGAATAAAAATATAAAAAGTAAATAAATATTTAATAATTCTTTACTAAGTATAAAAATAAGTATAAGAATATTAGTAATTTATAGTAAAAGTATAAGCTAAATATTATAATTAATATTATTAGGCTAAGAAATATTAATAAGAAGATATTATTAGATTATCTATTAAATATTTTTACTTTAAAAATAAGAAATTAATATTATAATTTATTAAAATAATTATTAAAAAAAGAATAAAAAAATAGGTATATAAAGTATACTTATTAAAATAATACTAATAAATATATAATATATTCTTAGTCTTTTTATTAGAATTATAGCTATCTTTATAGTAAGTATTTAATAAAAGCTTAGCTATTTTTCTAGAACTAGAAAAAGAAGAAGATAAATAGAAAATAGAAGAGATAGTAAACTATAAAGAGGATAAAGAATAGATATTTTACTAAATTAAGTAGGTAGATTAGCTAGTTAAATATAATACCTAGGAGCCTATTAAGCACTTATAAAATACTCTATAAATAGTCTAATAATATTATAAATAATATAAATATATATATAAAAAATAAAATAATAATATAAAGTAAAAAGAAAAAAAGTATAGTAAGTAGTATAGTAAATAGCTAGTAAGATAATTACTAATTAATATACTTATAAATATAAATATATAAGAAACCTTAAAATAAGTAACCTATATAAGTATTTAATAAAAACTTAATAAATAATTAGCTAAAATATAATACTATAATAATAATAATAATTATAATTACTATAATTACTATAATTATAATCCTATTTACTATAACTATAGCTAATAAGCACTAAAAGATTATTAATAAGCTTATTACTAGACTTTAACTTAGAGCTAAAGGCAAAGGGTAATTCCCCTATAAACTTCCCTATAAACTCCTCCTTATAAATATAGCATAAGAATATACTAACTATTTCTTACTAAATAGGAGGTTTTTTAGTATATTTAATAATATAAATAGGGCTATAATAGCCTATAGTAGTAGCTAAAGCCTATAAGACCTTATACTCCTATATAATAGTAAACTAAGATAATATACCCTTTTTAATATCTTAGATATAAATAAACTTAGCTTAATCTAAAATACTTAGTAAATACTTAATAAATATAATAATATTATTATTATAAATATAAAAAAGGATAATAAAGGCTAGGTAAAAATATAAGTCTTTAGTATTAATAAAAATAAGATTATATTATAAGTAAATTAATAAAATACTTATTAAATATATAATAAAGAATATTTACTTAGAATTAAAAGTCTAATATTATTAATTTATATTAAATAATAATCTTCTATAGTATATATAAGGATAGTTACTTATTAGATATTTTATAAATATTTATTATACTTTTAATACTATTCTTAGTATAATATTAAAAATTAATAATAATATATATAGCTTAATTAAGATATTAATAGCTAATATCTATTAAAGGCTTAGGAGTATTATTATTATTATTATTATATTTATTATTATTATATATACTTAATTTAATTAAGAAATTCTAATATTAGATTATAGTACTAATAAGCTCCTAGGGAATTTACCTAAGTTAATAATAAATATATAAAAAATATTTAATAATAAGTATATATTATATTATAAGATTAATTAGCCTTTTTATAATAAATATAATAAGTAATAATAGATCTTTAGTAATAAATAAGGGAAAGGTTATTATATTTTTATATAATATAATAAAAGTATAATATATTATTTAATAGCTATTTAATAAATATTTAGCTAGTAAATTACTTATAATATATAAGTATAATAGAAAGTTAAGAGAAAAGTAATATTATAAGAAGATTTAAAGAGTATTTAATAAAGAAATAAAAAAGGAGATAATAATATAAAGAGAAAATTATATATATATATAAAAATAGTAAAATAGAATATTATTATTTATAAAAAGAAATATAAATAATTATAAAATAAATATAAGTAATTATTATATTATAATATAGATTTTATTAAAAGTAAGATTATTATAGTAATTATCTATTAAATATATATTATATAGGTAAAATAATAAATATATTAATAAAAATAATAATATTATATATTAATAGATAAATATATATATTAATATATCCTAAGAATAAAATTATAAATAAGTACTTAGGAACTAAGTGCTAAAAAGAGAGGAATAATTATAAGAATATTAGGATATAGTGCTATTATAGCTAAATATAGTGTAAGACCCACTTAGTTAAATAAGAGATTTTAGTAAGTATTTAAGAAATACTTACCAAGTTAAAGTCTATATAATATAATAAGATCTATTTAACTACCTTTCTATCCACCCTGGTTAATAACCCTTATACTTTTTTTAATAGAAATAAAATATAATAAATTAAATTCTATAATATAATTACTTTTATACTTATAATTACCTTAAAATCCTAAAAATAATATAAAATAAAAAGATAGCTAATAATTAAAATTAGAATATTTTATAAATATATCTATAAATAATATTAATTAAAATATTATTTTATTTATAAAGATAATACTCTTTATTAATATAAGAAGATAGAAGCCTAAGCTTCTTATCTAATCTTGCCTATTATTTTTAATAAGTAATAAGATAAGGAAATAAAGGAGCTTGCAATAAGCACTTAACAAGTGCTTATCAAGTAAAAGTCTTTATCTAATATACATTATTAGAATCATCTATTTATATGTACCCTCATCATACAATCCTTACAATTAATTATAAACTAGATTTAATAATTATAAATAAACATACTTTTAATTTCCTAGATATTTAAAATCTAGCCTAGATTATTAACTTTCCTTGACTTTTTAGTAATCTCTATATTTCTTTTTAGCTTTATTTTTATTATTATAGTTCTTAATAAACCTTATAATATCTATAGTCCTTTTTAGCTACTAATTATATTAATTATTATTAATATTTTCTAAGAATCTCTTTTTTTTTAGCTTTATATCCTTAAATTTACTTAAAATATACTTATTTATTATTTTATTAATCTTTATATATTCTTTTTAAATAAAATCTTTATTATTAATATTAATATTATTTTCTTAAAGTAATTAAAGCTTAAAACTAATAATTTTTACTTTTTTAAAATAATATAAGATTAATAATTTTAGTTTTAAATAGTATAAATAGCCTATATTAAAAAAGAATTTATTTAAAGTATTTAACTAGTATTATAATTAACCTTGTAAGCTCTAAAGTAAGAGGGGTAATAATAAAGCACTTTATATACTCTTAATTAATTTAAATAAAGTCTTATAAATTAGAGATTAAATAGTATATTAAATATTTAATCTTTTTTAATACTTATTTTTTATTCTTATTTTATTTTTTATTTTCCTTTTATATTTCTATAATTATATTCTAATTTCCCTTTATCTTTTTACTAAAAAAAATAAGGAAAGATTATAAGGAAATTAAGGTTCTTATAATATAATATTTATTCCTTTTCCTAGGGAAATTATAATTAAATTATAATAATATTTTAGCTAAAGGATTATATTATCCCTTTAATAAAAAGTATTTATTTCTTTGTAATTTTACCTTAGCTTATTTTAAGGGAAAATATTAAGAAAAAGATAATATATATATATACTTTTAATTATAATAGGAAAAATAGATTTTATATTCTACCTAGTTTTAATTAATACTAATATAAGGTTTATTCTTATTTTATTAATAAACCTATATAACCTTTAATTCTTTATAATAGGTAATACTAGCCTTTATTTATAATAAAATCCTTATAATAAAAAGATAATAATACTTTTATTATTATTTATATAGATAATCCTATAGCTAATTATAATAAGATTAAATATTACTAGGGATTTAGTTAAAATTGGGATTCCTAGGGCTATAGGGTTATTAGGTAAAATTATAGCTTATAGTAAGTTATATAGACCTAATATTATAATTATAACTAGGTATACTAGCTATACTATATTACTTTTTATAGGTAAAAAAAGAATAAGGTAATTAAGGATAAAATAATATAAATATATAATAATAAATAGATAAGGAAAA
>PGGA01000003.1:1801318-1813138 GCA_004380915.1 Calonectria pseudonaviculata
GAAGATTATAAATTAAGGATTCTTTTTAGTTATTTAATATATATTAGGAAGTAAGCTAGGGCTAATCTTTTTTATATAAAAAGTATATACTAAGTAATAGTAATAGATTAATCTTTAGTTTAGTATTAAGCTATATCTAAAGATAAGAGCTATTAATAGGATAATTATAAAGCTATTTATAGCTTTAGAAGTATAAATTACTAAAGAAAATTAAATATAACTTTAAAAGTAAAGATAATAAATAAAAAGTAAAGATTATTAGGGTATATTTAGTAAATTAATAAAATTAAGGTAATATATAAATACTAAGAATAAGAATAGTATTTATATATAATTAATATAAAGAAAAGAGTAAAATATAAAAATATAAATAATTATAATAATAATAAGTTATTATATAAAAAGATAGAAATCTATATTCTATTAATACTCTTTAGAGTAAGATTAGATTACTAATTATAATATTACTAATTATAATAATTATATTTAATTAGTAATATTTCCTTCTAATAAAATAAAACCTAAAAATAGCTTATTAAGAGTAATTAATAGCTAGACTAGAAAAGGGGGAGCTTTTATAGTTAGTATAATATTCCTATTAATATTACTCTATTCTAGGGCGCCTAGTTTATTATCTATAAAGATAGTAAGTTATTTACTTATAGGGTAAATAGCCTAGTAAGTACCTACTTATAAGCTAATAGTACCTTATTATATTTTTATTATATTATAATCCTATAATAATTTATAGATTCTAATAAGACCTCCCTTCCTTTATTAGTTCCTTTTTTTTATATTTATTTTACTCTAAATTTAATTATTTATATTAAATTATTAAGCTACTTATTATTATTATTTATATTCTCTATAAATCTCTTTTAAGAGTTATTTAGGCTAAGTCTTTTTTTTTTAAATAATTAATAGTTTAATATTAGCTTTAGTATATTTTATTATTAAATAATAAATTTAATATTATTACTATTAAAGCCTTTTTTTTTAAGTAGCTTATACTTCTAAAGAATAAGCTTAATCTTATTCTTAGGATATATAATACTTTAATATTATAAAGGGTAGATTTCTTTATTAAGGTAGTATTTATTTATTATAGTAAATTAAATACTAATAGCCTAGATCTTTTAATATATATATTTATATATAAAGTTAAATTTAGAAAGGGTATTATTTTTATAGATAAGGTAATATTAAAATAATATTTTAATTAATATTATTTATAAGTATATTTATAGGTATATTTATAGGTATATTAAAATATACTAATTCTAGCTATTAATTATTTTTTTATTATATTTTATTTCTATTAGAGAAAGCTTTATAGTTTTTATTTTATATTATCTTTAGGCTTTTAAAGTAATTATAAGTATAAGGGTAATTATATTATAAGATTTAAAAGTCTAAAGATTTAATATACTTCTTAGTATTATTATCTTATTAAGCTATCCCTCTTCTTAGGGGGATATAAATCACTTTTATACCTTAATAAGCTAATAGTACTTTATAGGGTAATAAATTATAAAGTATATTTTCTATTACTAGGGCAAGTAAAATATTATTTAATAGATTATTTTACTAATTATATAAAGATTTAATATTTACTATAATAGGTATTATTATTTAGCTTAATAACCTACTTTTCTATTATATATTAGCTAGAATAATAATATTCCAATAAAAATTATTATACTAGATTTATAATTTCCTCCTTTTATAATTCCTATCCTAGATTATTAATACTTTGTATTTTTAATATAATAAGTAACTTAAAATTCAATTTTAATAATCTAGCTAATTAATTTAAGATCTCTAAATATTCTATATAAGCTATATTTTTACCTAATATTAATTTTAATAGTTTATTTAGAAATATACCTTTAGTTCCTAATCTACCTAAGTTATTAGAATTTATATTATTTAAGGAATTAATATTCTTTATTTAGGTATTTTATTATTATAATAATATATATTTAATAAAGAGAGGATTAGGTCTAAAGAGAAATATTAATAGATTATTAATTTATACTTATTATATCCTTATTTATAATTAAGAATATTACTAGCTAAGTACTAATATAAAGGTATAAAAGGTTATTACTTATAAAATTAATTATCCCTTTAAACTTATTATTAAAACCTTATAATAAATATAAGGACTTTAGACTTATTATATAATTAAAGGCTATTATAATTATAAACCTACTAAAGATTTATTATTATATATTTTATATTAAAAGTATATAATAAAATAGTATAAGATTTATTATAATTATTTTAATAATATTCTTATTATATCTTTATAATAAATTACTAATAGCCTTTAGATTAGAAAGATAATTTTATTATATTTTATATTAAGGGATATTTATAATAATTATTAGAGATTATAAAGAGAACGTTTTTATAGCTTTACTATTACTTAAGTATAAATTAAATATATTAATAAAAAGGGATTTTAGTATATAGTTTAGTATAATAATAATAGTAAGATTAAGGTAATATTTTAGACCTACCTATAATATAAATAAATATAGAAGTAATTCCCTAAAGTTCTTAGACTTAATAATATATATAAGATTAATTAGTTTAATATATATCTTTTTTAGGTTATAAGTATTATAGATTAAAAATTAGTTATAAATTTTAGCTTTAGCCTTATTAATAATAAATACAAAGAAGACTATTCCTAGCTCTATAAATAATTTAATTATATCTAAGTTATACTTTATATTCTATTACTAGCTATTTTCCTTACTAATAAAAAATCTACCCTTAAAAATATACTCTTAAAAACCTTTCCTTATATATAATAATAATTATATATTTATTATATAAATATAAATATTAAAGCTAAGATTTTTTCCTAATAATATAATCTAAAAGCTCTTAAAGGCAAAGAAATATCTAATAATAATTTATTAATAAAGAAAATATATAATTTAATAGCTATGCCTATAAAGCAGCCTAAGTATAAGAAGAAGTAAAAGAGGCTTAGGCTAAAGCTAAGAAGATTTTTATTTTAAAGCTAATCCTAATTAATTATTTATCCTTAAGTATATTTAAGGTATAAAAATATATAATTTATACTAAAGAAAAAAAAGATTTTAAGGCTAATTAAAAAAGAATATTTTTTATCTATAAAAAATATTAAAATTATATTCTTAAATATATCTTAAAGGAATATATATCTTAGTAAGTATAATAGGCTTATTATTTTATTTAAAAATATTATAACTTTAGCTAATATATGAATAGTTTAATAGAAATAGTATATAAAAATATAAAAAGCTTCCTTTTTATAGATATAAATAATCTCTTATACCTTTATATTATCTTTCTTATTATACTAAAGAAAAAGGAATATAATTATACCTAAAAAAATTTAAGCTAAATAATAAAATAGTAGATTAAGTATATAGGCTAGAAATAGCTTAGTAAGCTATCCTTATAAATATCCTATATTACTATTAATCTTATTACTAAGTAATATTATTATATTCTAATTACTTATATAAAAAATTATAAAAATCTAACCTTAAGGCTATATAATAATTCCTTTATATAATAATATACCTTACTATATAATTACTAAATTTTATACTAATTAAAGACTAAATAGCCTTTTTTAAAGAAACTCTATTACTTATAATAATAACTTTAAAAGCTATTAATAAAAATCTTTATATTTTAATAGAAAAATATACTAATTTCTATAACCTAGAACCTTAAGAAGCTACTCCTTTATATCTATAACCCTAATATTATTAAGGATCTTTATAATTAACTATAAAAGGCTATTAATAATAAGTAAAAGGTCCTAGTATAATTTAAAGCTAATAATACTAAGCAATAAAAGCTTAAAATAATCCTAACTATAACTATAACTATAAGCCTAAGCCTAATTATAAATATAATCCTAAGGCCTTTAATAAAGCTAAGTCTATATACTTACTAACTAACTATAAGGCTAAGTACCTAATAAATATTCTTATAATTAGAGATTAAGGTTAATAAAGGCCTTAAAAGATTAATCTATATTATTATAGTATTAGTAAAGTAATTAAATTTATAGGAAAATATATTATAATATATAATAAGAGCTTAATAAGGCTATAGTAGCTAGGCTAGGCTTATACTTTTAAGGAATAATATATTAGTAATATTAGAGAAAGATAAATATATTATAGTTATAGTAAGGTAAGGTTTAGTAGGATATTAGCTTAATCTAGAGTAATTATTTAATAAATTAAATAATATTTTATAATATTTAGACCTATTTCTATAAGTGCTTTTTTATATATATAATTTTAGGTATAAAGGGAAGAAAAAGAGGGAAAAAAAGCTATTATAGGAGAAATTTTTATTAAAAAAAGTAAGTTATTAAGCTAAATAATAAAAGCTATTATAGTAAATATTAATTCTTTTTTATAATTATATTTTAATTCCCCTTTATCTTTCTATTAAAGAAAATAAGAAGAAATTATAAGGAAATTAAGGTCCTTATAATATAATATCTATTTCTTTTCCTAGGAAAATTATAATTAAGTTATAATAATATTTTAGCTAAAGGACTATATTATTCCTTTAATAGAAAGTATTTATTTTTCTATAATTTTACCTTAGCTTATCCTAAAAGGAAATAATAGGGAAAAGGTAATATATATATATACCTTTAGCTATAATAGGAAAGGTAGATTCTATATTTTACCTAGTCCTAGTTAGTATTAGTATAGAGTTTATTCTTATCTTATTAATAGACCTATATAACCTCTAATTCTCTATAGTAGGTAATACTAGCCTTTATTTATAATAATACTAGAGCTATTATTTCTTAGGATTAATAGATAAGTTTATACTATTAATAGATTATATAGCTTTAATAGGAATTATTATAATCTTTATAAAGAACCTTTAACTCATCGTATTTTTATTATATTATAATCCTATAGTAATTTGTAAATTCTAATCCTCTAAGAACCTCTCTTTATAAAAACTTAGGCTAGTTCTAAATTATATATTAAAATACTTTAATATTAGCTTTATTAGCCTTTATTATTATTTAATAAAATTAATATTATTATAATTAAGATCCTTTCTTTAGAGTAATTTAAGCTCCTATAAAATAAGCTTAATTTTAGTCCTAATAGCTAGATTATTACTTAGATATAATTTATCTTTTATTTTATTAATAAATTTATTATTAGACCTCTTAGGCTAGATATTAATAGCCTAGATCTCTTAATATATATATTTATATATAAAGTTAGATTTAGAAGGGGTATTACCTTTATAGATAAGGTAGTATTAAAATATAGATATTTTAATTAATATTATTTATAGGTATACTTATAAGTATATTAAAATATACTAATTCTAGCTATTAAGAAAGCTATCTTTTTATTATATTTTATTTTATTAAAAAAAGCTTTATAGTTTTTATTTTATATTATATTTAGGCTTCTAAGGTAATTATAAGTATAAGGATAATTATATTATAGGATTTAAAAGTCTAAAGGTTTAATATACTCCTTAGTATTATTATCTTATTAAGCTATTCCTTTTCTTAGGGGGATATAAATTACTTTTATACCTTAATAAAGAACCTTTAAAAAAAGCTTATTTATTAGATATATTAATTAATATCTTTTAATTTTAATATTAAATATAAATTAGGTAAAATAAATCTTATTAATAAGCTATCTAAAAAACTAGATTATATAGTAAATAAAGTTTTATATAAAGATATTTTATTTATTTTAGTATAAAAGCTATAATTAGTATAAATATTTTTACTAAGTATATACTAGATAATTACTAATAGCCTAAGAAAAAATATAACTATCTAGGTATATATATAAATAGTAAAAGCTAGCTTAATAAACTAAACCTAAGAATACTTAAAGGAATTTTTACCTTTAAACTAGCCTAGGATATTAAGACTTTTTAAGTTAATATAAAGCTTAATATTTATTTTTATAATTATTATTAAAGCTTAATTAGCTAAAGATATAATTATATAATAACTAGAGATTATTTAATAAGATATAATTACTTTAGAAAGTTATAAGGATTTATTTAGAGCTAGGATTATTATAATAAAATAATATATTTTATACCTAATTATTAAAGAATTAATAGAACATAAAATAATATTTTTTTCTTAATTTTTTTATAAGCTTAAAAACTTAGTTTAAGAATTATAAGCTAAAGACCTATAGTATTAATAGTAAGTAGAAAAGGCTTATAAAGTAATTAGATATATAATATAATATTATTTAAATAATTAAGGAATCCTTTTTTATAAAGAAAGATTAGTAATATTAAACTAATAAATAATAAGGCTAAAGATTCTTTATTAATATTATAATAATCTAAGAGTAGATTATATAAGAGCTATTAAGACCTTTAAATTAATTATATATAAATTTTATTAGAATTAAATTTCCTAAGATATAAAAGAATATACCTAAAATTACTAATTTTACTAAAGTATATATATACTAAGGTATAAATCCTATAAAAAGCTATAATTATTACTTATATTATTATATTTATTTTAAGAAATTAGTATTAATTTTATTATAAGGCTATTAAATAGTATTAAGGTGGTATAGTGCAGTGGTTAGCGCCCTGTGTTTTCACAGAGACTGGGGTTTAATTCCTTGCACCAGCCCCCGGCTCAGGGAATAGGTAAAAAAAGGGTTATTATAATTAGTTATTTTTCCCTACTAGGGTTTTTATAGGCAATAATTATAACTAGAATAATTATAATAAAAAGCTCCTTTTGCTCCTAGTAAAATCTAACTAAATGCTAAATAAGAAAGCATCCTATTTATATATATAGGTTAAGTTAAGTAATTAAAAAGGGGTTTTTTTTTAAAAAAGAAATAATTTCATATTAAAATAAATAAAGAGAAATATAATATAAGTCTAATTATAGTTTATTATATAATAAAGTATATTATCTTTATATCTATAAAAAAGATATTAATTATAACCTAAATAATATAATTATTATATAAATATATAAAATATAAATTTAAAATACTTAAAGGTATTATAAGTAATAAAAATAAATTATTTATTAATAAATTTTAGGTAGAATTTATAAGAAAATAGGTAATTACCTATAAACTATTTACTATTTATTACCTATAAACTAATAAGCAAATAAAAAGAACTAATAAAATATTAAAATAATATTTATAATTATATACTAAGTAAGTACTATCCTATTAAGTAATATAACTATTAAAGTATAATTTATTTTTTATATTTAGTTAAAATATAAGCAGGAGGCTCGACCAGGCAATTCTGGGAGCGGATACAATTAGTGTTTAAATAACTATATTATTAGTCTCTTTTTGCCCTAACCAATAGAACAATTAACTTTATATATTTTATAACCTTAATGCCCTTTTAATATTAGAGATAGTAAACTCTATTAGACCTATCCTAATATTTAAGATAGCAAGTATAATTTATATAATAATAGCTATTATAGTACTATTAGTATATTTCTAATATAAGTATTTTATAAATATTACCCTAAAATAGTAAATTATACCTTAGAATATATATATATTAAGTTGTTTATAGGTGTACTTATAAGTACATTAAAATACACTAATTCTAGCTATTAGAAAAGCTATCTTTTTATTATATTTTATTTCTATTAAAGAAAGCTTTATAGTTTTTATTTTATATTACTTTTAGGCTTCTAAGATAATTATAGGTATAAGGATAATTATACTATAGGATTTAAAAGTCTAAAGATTTAATATATTTCTTAGTATTATTACCTTATTAAGCTATCCCTTTTCTTAGGAGGATATAAATTATTTTTATACCTTAATATATAATAAAAAATCTATAAATATATTTATAAAATATATATATAAACTTAGAAATTAAGTATAATAAGCTTTTAGATAATAATAGCCTCTTAGAGTTAAAGCTAGATAAGATACTTAGTAAGTACTTACTAGCTCTCTATAAAAGCCTTAATACTATCCCTTATTTAATACTAAGTATTAAAGATCTTTTTAAATACTTAAATAATATATTATTATTATAAATTAATTAGAAAAGTAAGGCTATTTTTATTAGCTAGGAAATTTTAGTATTAAATAGTAAAAGTAATAAGCTTATTAGGAATTTAATTAGAATATTAATAAAATATTTATAAAGTATAATAAGATTATTTATAATATTATAAGATTAGCTAGATATTTTATAGTATATATAATAATTATTATAAAATTATAAACTAATTTTATTAATTATAAACTAGATTTATTAATTATAAATAAATATACTTTTAATTTCCTAGATATTTAAAATCTAGCTTAAACTACTAATTTTCTATAACTCTTTAGCTAACTATTATTTTATTAATAATAACCTTTATACTTACTCTTAGACCTATTTTTATTATAATTTTTAATATAAATTATAATACTTATTATTCTTTCTAGCTACTTATTATATTTATTACTATTAATTTTTCTAAGAAAAGCCTTTTTTACTTTAATTATTTCTTTAAATATTATTTTATTTAATTTCTTTATAATAATATTATATTTTTTATATTTTTTTTAAATAAACTTTTTATTATTAATATTAAGATTATTCTTTTTAAGTATTAGAACTTAAATTTAATAAATTATATTTTTTAGAATAATTTAAGATTAATAATAAAGGTTTTAAATAACCTAAGAAGCTCTTTTTTTCTAAGCTTTAATTTAAAGATCTTAATAAGATTAAATAGATATTTAATATAAAGTTTATTATTAGTATATTTTAAGGTAAAAGAATATAATAAATTATAAAGTATATAATATTTAAAATATAATTTAGATTTAATTATTTTTAATAATATTAAAAGTAAGCTAGAATATATTAGTTTTAGTATAGAAAGTTATCTTAAATATTAGATTAAGTCTAATAAAGTTTATTATTTTTAATATTAAAAGGGTATTAAGATTATAATATTAAATAAAATTAATTATTTTATTAATTAGAGTAAAAAGATATTAATATTATAGTTATTTAAATACTAGTTATATCTGCTCCTAGAATTACTTAGTTAAGCTTTTTACTTATATTTTAACTAAATATAAATAAATAACTATTATAAGAACTAATAATATAAGTTAAGGTAAAGTTATTATATTTTTATAAAATATAATAAAAGTAAGAAAGCTTAATATCTTATTAGCTAATTATATACTTATTATTAAAATAAAAATAGTATATTAGAATAATTAGAATATAAGAAAATATAAATATTACTAAAAATAAGGAATATTATTATATATAATATCTAAAGAAGAAATAATAAATATTTAAAGAATACTTAGTAAGATATATCCTAATTATATTATAATAAGATATAATATAAATAGAATACTTAGTAAATATATATATATTATAATAATATAATATAAAACTTATATAAATATTCTATTAAATAATAAAGCCTATTAAACTTAAAGGTACTATAAATACTTAGAGACTAAGTATCTAGAAAGGGGAATAATTATAAGAAGATAGAAGCCTAAGCTTCTTATTTAATTTTACCTATTATTTTTAATAAGTAATAAAATAAGAAAATAAAGGAGCTTATAATAAGTACTTAATAAGTACTTATTAAGTAAAAGTCTTTATTTAATATATATTATTAGAATTACCTATCTATATATATTCTAATTATATAATCCTTATACCTTAATACCCTTTTAATATTAGAAATAGTAAACTCTATTAGACCTTACCTAATATTTAAGATAGCTTTCTATACTAAGACTAATATATTCTAGCCTACTTCTAATATTATTAAAAATAATTAAATCTAAATTATATTTTAAATATTATATTCTTTATAATTTATTATATTCTTTTACCTTAAAATATATTAATAATAAACTTTATATTAAATACTTATTTAATCTTATAAAGACTTTTAAATTAAAGCTTAAAAAGAAAGAGCTTTTTAGGCTATTTAAAACCTTTATTATTAATCTTAAATTATTTTAAAAAATATAATTTATTAAATTTAAATTTTATATATTTAAAAAGAATAATCTTAATATTAATAATAAAGGGTTTATTTAAAAAGAATATAAGAAATTTAATATTATTATAAAAAAATTAAATAAAATAATATTTAAAGAGATAATTAAAGTAAAGGAAGCTTTTCTTAGAGAAATTAATAGTAATAAATATAATAAGTAGCTAGAAAGGATAATAGGTATTATAACCTATGTTAAAAACTATAATAAAAATAGGTCTAAGAGTAAGTATAAAGATTACTAAAAAGTTATAGAAAATTAGTAGTCTAGGCTAGATTTTAAATATCTAGGAAATTAAAAGTGTGTTTATTTATAATTAATATTATTTTATATATAGTTATTACTTTTTTATTTCTTAGGCTATATTTCTTATTTTAATTAAGCTAATCTTAAGTTAATTTAAATTTTTCTTTAGATACCTATTTAGGCTAAAGTAATATTAATAGGCTAGATTAGGTTATATTTTAATTTTCTTAGTTCCTAAGAAAATATATATTACTATTTATATCTAGAAGTAGTCTATTAAGGTTTACTTTTTATATTATTAGAGACTTAGTAGTTTATTTTTTAGGTCCTATTCTTAGTAATTTATATTAATATACTTTCTATATATATAATCTAATAGGTCTTAATATTCTAGCCTAAATATACCTTTTATATAGTTATATTATTAGGTTTAGTTTATATAGGAAAGTTTAATTAATACCTACTTAATTTTCTACTTATCTATATAGCCTAGTCTTAATTAGTTCTCTAACTTAATAACTTATATCTAGTTATTAATCTCTATACTAGTAATATTCTCTTTTAGGTAGTTATAATTATAAATTAAGGGTTTATCCTAATTCTTTCTTAAGTTTACTAAGTATTCTATAAACTATTATATTATTTATATCTAGCTCTATATTAATTAATCTAATAATACTTCTAGTCTTATTTCTTTTATATTATCCCTTAATATAGAATATATAATTATTAATTATAAACTAGATTTAATAATTATAAATAAACACACTTTTAATTTCCTAGATATTTAAAATCTAGCTTAAACTACTAATTTTCCTTAACTTTTTAGTAATCTTTATATTTCTTTTTAGCCCTACTTTTATTATTATAGTTTTTAATAAACCTTATAATATCTATAGTCCTTTCTAGCTATTAATTATACTAATTATTATTAATATTTTCTAAGAACCTATCTTTTTCTAGCTTTATATCCTTAAATTTACCTAAAATATACTTATTTATTATCTTATTAATCTTTATATATTCTTTTTAAATAAAATCTTTATTATTAATATTAATATTATTCTTTTAAAATAATTAAAACTTAAAATTAATAATTTTTATTTTTTAAAATAATATAAAATTAATAATTTTAATCTTAAATAGTATAAATAGCCTATATTAAGAAAAGATCTATTTAAAGTATTTAACTAGGTTAAGAGGGTATTTAATATAAAGCTTATTATTAGTATATTTTATAGTATATAAGTATAAGGGGTTATAAAGAATATAATATTTAAAATATAGTTTAAATTTAGCTATTTTTAATAATATTAAAAGTAAGCTAAAATATATTAATCTTACTATAAAAAGCTATCTTAAATATTAGAATAGGTCTAATAGAGTTTATTATCTTTAATATTAAAAGGGTATTAAAATTATAAAATATATAAAGTTAATTATTTTATTAGTTAGGGTAAAAAGAGACTAATACTATAGTTATTTAAAT
>PGGA01000003.1:1815373-1901896 GCA_004380915.1 Calonectria pseudonaviculata
AAATTTAATATTATTATAAAAAAAATTAAATAAAATAATATTTAAAGAGATAATTAAAGTAAAGGAAGCTTTTCTTAGAGAAATTAATAGTAATAAATATAATAAGTAGCTAGAAAGGATAATAGGTATTATAACCTATGTTAAAAACTATAATAAAAATAGGTCTAAGAGTAAGTATAAAGATTACTAAAAAGTTATAGAAAATTAGTAGTCTAGGCTAGATTTTAAATATCTAGGAAATTAAAAGTGTGTTTATTTATAATTAATATTATTTTATATATAGTTATTACTTTTTTATTTCTTAGGCTATATTTCTTATTTTAATTAAGCTAATCTTAAGTTAATTTAAATTTTTCTTTAGATACCTATTTAGGCTAAAGTAATATTAATAGGCTAGATTAGGTTATATTTTAATTTTCTTAGTTCCTAAGAAAATATATATTACTATTTATATCTAGAAGTAGTCTATTAAGGTTTACTTTTTATATTATTAGAGACTTAGTAGTTTATTTTTTAGGTCCTATTCTTAGTAATTTATATTAATATACTTTCTATATATATAATCTAATAGGTCTTAATATTCTAGCCTAAATATACCTTTTATATAGTTATATTATTAGGTTTAGTTTATATAGGAAAGTTTAATTAATACCTACTTAATTTTCTACTTATCTATATAGCCTAGTCTTAATTAGTTCTCTAACTTAATAACTTATATCTAGTTATTAATCTCTATACTAGTAATATTCTCTTTTAGGTAGTTATAATTATAAATTAAGGGTTTATCCTAATTCTTTCTTAAGTTTACTAAGTATTCTATAAACTATTATATTATTTATATCTAGCTCTATATTAATTAATCTAATAATACTTCTAGTCTTATTTCTTTTATATTATCCCTTAATATAGAATATATAATTATTAATTATAAACTAGATTTAATAATTATAAATAAACACACTTTTAATTTCCTAGATATTTAAAATCTAGCTTAAACTACTAATTTTCCTTAACTTTTTAGTAATCTTTATATTTCTTTTTAGCCCTACTTTTATTATTATAGTTTTTAATAAACCTTATAATATCTATAGTCCTTTCTAGCTATTAATTATACTAATTATTATTAATATTTTCTAAGAACCTATCTTTTTCTAGCTTTATATCCTTAAATTTACCTAAAATATACTTATTTATTATCTTATTAATCTTTATATATTCTTTTTAAATAAAATCTTTATTATTAATATTAATATTATTCTTTTAAAATAATTAAAACTTAAAATTAATAATTTTTATTTTTTAAAATAATATAAAATTAATAATTTTAATCTTAAATAGTATAAATAGCCTATATTAAGAAAAGATCTATTTAAAGTATTTAACTAGGTTAAGAGGGTATTTAATATAAAGCTTATTATTAGTATATTTTATAGTATATAAGTATAAGGGGTTATAAAGAATATAATATTTAAAATATAGTTTAAATTTAGCTATTTTTAATAATATTAAAAGTAAGCTAAAATATATTAATCTTACTATAAAAAGCTATCTTAAATATTAGAATAGGTCTAATAGAGTTTATTATCTTTAATATTAAAAGGGTATTAAAATTATAAAATATATAAAGTTAATTATTTTATTAGTTAGGGTAAAAAGAGACTAATACTATAGTTATTTAAATACTAATTATATCTGCTCCTAGAATTGCCTAGTTAAGCTTTTTACTTATATTTTAACTAAATATAAATAGGATATATAAAGCTCTTTTATAGCTTATAGCTATTATTACTTTTAATATATATCCTAAAGTTAAGAGTCTTAATATAATATTATAGTTCTAAGGATTCCTTTAATATAAGGTTTTAATCTTACTAAGTAGTCTTTAATTAACTATTTAATAGATAGTACTTATATATATTTTTAGCTTTTATTATAATTAGCCTATTAATAGTAAAATAATTTTATTTTTTCTTATTAATAGATAATTATTAGTATAATATTATATTATTTATAATTATATAGTATATTAAGAAGTAATTATTCCTATTAATATATTAGAATATAATATTATTTATTATATATATATTAATTATTTAGATAAGTATAAAAATAAAAGAATTATAAGGATTATATTATTAGGGTATATATAAATAGGTAATTCTAATAATATATATTAAATAAAGACTTTTTCTTAATAAGTACTTATTAAGTACTTATTATAAGCTTCTTTATTTTCTTATCTTATTATTTATTAGAAATAATAGGTAAGGTTAGATAAGAAGCTTAGGCTCCTATCTTTTTATAGTAATACCCCTCCTAAATCCGACTCTATATATAGATATATATATTAAGAGATCTAGGCTACTAATATCTAGCCTAAGAGGTCTAATAATAAATTTATTAATAAAATAGAAGATAAATTATATCTAAGTAATAATCTAGCTACTAAGATTAAAATTAAGCTTATTTTATAGGAGCTTAAGCTACTCTAAAGAAAGGATTTTAATTATAATAATATTAATTTTATTAAATAATAATAAAGGCTAATAAAGCTAATATTAAAATATCTTAATATATAATTTAGAACTAGCCTAATTTCTTATAAAGAGAGGTTCTTAGAGGATCTAAAAATATATAAAAGTTAGCTTAATAATATAAAATAATATATAAGGAAATAGAGATCCCTACTAGAATCCACAAATTACTATAGGATTATAATACAATAAAAATACAATGAGATTTATAGCCTTTATATAGCTAGACTTATAATTATAATTAAATAATTATAAGGAGTTAGGTAGTATACTAAGCTTTATAATAATCCTTTTAGCTATTAGGCTAAAAAGATTAATTAATTTAGTTAGCTTTGCTATACTAAATTATACTATATAATAGCTTATAAGGATATAGAGCTTATTAAGCTCTATATACTTAGTTATCCTCTTATAATATATTATATTTAAATAAATTACTTTTATATCTTAATAAAAAAGTTAATTGTTTTATTAGTTAGGGTAAAAAGAGACTAATACTACAGTTATTTAAATACTAATTATATTTACTCCTAAAATTACCTGGTTAAGCCTCCTACTTATATTTTAACTAAATATAAATACCTTAATAAATAATTAAATTATAATTTTATTTTATTTTTATTTTTTTTAAAAATAAATAATATAATTTAAGTAGAAAAAAGTATAATAATTAAAATCCTAATTAATTTTAGTTTAGTATCTTAAGAGGGATAGATTAGAAGGGGTTAGATTAGTTAAGCTATAGGGGGGAGGCTTAGGTTATTTATATACTTAGCAAGTATAGCTTAAACGGGGGCAAAAAAAAAGTAAAGTGAATCGGCCAGATGTGGCGTATAGTCCATAAGGAAGTCGCGTCGCGTACTCCGGGACTGTCAAAGGTAAAATGCCCCCCTAGCGGCTCACTTAACGCGAGCCACCGTGTAGCGAGTTTGCAACACTGTATCGTCGCTCATCTCATCTCATACTAAGACCGCACACTCCTCACCACCAACCTCATACTCATCCTGATAGTATCGCAGACTCCATTTGCGCCAATCACGCACGCACCTTTCTTTTCATCATATTTTTTTCTGCTTGCTCACCGCTTCTTCTGAGTGGCCTCAGTTGCAAGCATCACCGACATGGCTCCAGCACGCCAACCGGCTCCGCCGCCATTCAGCAAGGACGAAAAAGTCCTGTGCTTTCACATGGACATGCTCTATGAGGCTAAAATTATGGATGTGCAGGCGGGTGAAAAACCTAGCGACGGCTACCGTTATAAGGTTCACTACAAAGGTTGGAAAAACACCTGGGACGACTGGGTGCTGGTGGATCGTATTCGCCCCTTTGACGATGAACACAAGGAGCTAGCCGCTCAACTTCACGCTCAGCTCAAGCATAACATGCAGAGGGGTACGAAGCAGCCCAAAAAGATAGGGCGCGCCGGCGCCGAGTCGGCAAGAGTGAGTGAGGAGCGCGCCGGTTCTGCAACTGTCCAAGGCAGTCGAGGAGGACGACGAGGCAAAGACTGGGAACTCGAACAGGTGAGACTATGATTTTGCTTCACTTCTTGCTTCATTCTTCATGCTGCTCAAATATACCTTGCGGCCTAGCCAATTTTGTTTTGGCTCCCTTGTCCTGATAGTTTTGGATCAGGGGGGTGAGAAGTCGAGCCTCACTGGGTTCAGTGTCAAACTCACCAAGCAAGATACGGTGGCCCATCAGCCTTTCATGCATGTTTGCAAGCTCAATGCACAGCACGAATCTCTCCAATGCTTTGAGAAACAATTTATATGAGATCATATTTTCTGTTCCAGATGCCAGAAATGGACAAGGTCCCCTTTCACAGTGTCTATAGACTTGATTGGAGTGTTACTCCAAGCAAGTTCTGACACTTCAACTCTGCTACTCAACGCCAAACGGCCTTCTCCAAACAAGGCCATTCACACATTAATCGACCCCGCGACCTTGTCTACACTTGCTGCAGAAGTTTAGGTACTTATTTTTTATACCTCAATTTCCACCAGCTATATCCACTACCAACTGCACCTATCTCCCCACTACCCAGAGGTCACCCTGCATCTTAACATGGTTTTGATTCCGATGGCACGCCGCCGTTACTTTATCCCCTGGGATGTTCTCTCTGCTCCCGGTTGTTAGTATTCTTCAACCCACTCAGGGGGTATCCGTTGAGGGATATACGATGGGGAGAGTCGAGCTTGAACAAGTGCAAGCGACGGCCAACGATCTCCTGGAGCTCATTAAGGGAAGCGGGTTCGGTTACGACAGCTAGCGAAACAAATGTTGGCTCCCAATTCAAAGGGCTATCAGATGGGAACAAGGGGCAAGGAGCGTCGACGAGAAACCAGCCACCAAGGTCGTGCCAAATACAAGGCTCGTTCAGCGTTTATGCTTGAAAGTTGCATGCATAATTGGCATTCCCAATGACTCAAATGAACGAATTCAACATCATGAAACCAACTTCCGCTTTAGCTAGATCTCTTTGTCCATGCTTTTACTGCAGCCGTGTTGTCTACTTTCTTTTTCTTGGGAATTCTAACTCTTCTTTTTAGGAGGATGCCTTCCACAACAAGCCGATGATCAACCTTCCCGTTCCTGACCACATCCAAGCCATGCTTGTGGACGATTGGGAGAACATTACCAAGAATAATCAGCTTGTTCCTCTTCCTCATGACAAGCCCGTCACCAAAATCCTTGAGGATTACCTCGCACACGAAAAACCACAGCGAGAAGAGGGCTCATCCAGCATGGACATTTTGGAAGAGGTGATTGCGGGCTTCCGTGAATACTTCGAGAAGGCACTGAGCAGGATATTACTTTATCGGTAACGACCTTGGTTTCTTGCTTGGAGAGGAGGAGATTTCGCTAATGTGCTTGAAGGTTTGAGCGCCATCAGTATATGGATGTTCGGAAGTTTTGGGAAAACGCAGGAGATGATGCCAACGCCAAAACTGTGTGTGACGTATATGGCGCCGAACATCTGGCTCGATTGATTGGTGAGCATGCCGTATTCTACGTCGGTTACATTACTAACTCGTTGCAGTTTCCCTCCCTGAACTCTTAGCTCAAACAAACATGGACCAGCAGTCCGTGTCGCGACTTAGAGAGGAGATTGGAAAGTTTACCGTGTGGTTGGGCAAGAACTGTGAGACATACTTCGCCAGCGAGTATGAAACTCCATCTCAGGATTACATTGATAAGGCCCGTAGCTTCTAAGTCGAAATGGGCATATCGATAGCAGTATAATTTGCTTCTTGTTAGCCTGGTAATGACCAGTGTCGATACGAATGGCCAACAAGTCAAACATAAGGAAGCAGGAGGTTCAAAGTAAACCATGAGCAGGCTGGATACTATGGAGGACATTTTTCTTTCACAAGGATTAGTCAATCGGCATTGGTTATTTGGGTGGACGGACTTGGGGAGTATAGGAACCAACGGGGGATGACACGCATGTAGGATAGCGGAGGTTTTCTCTCATGTTTCATCTTTCCCGTGTAGCTGAGTTAAGGGAGATTTCATAATCAATCAGGCGTCAATGGTGCGGTACTCTCTACAAGACAAATAGCAGCCGCAAACAGCTTCTCTACTGGTTGCTTGACATGTCGTAATTGTCCCAGGTCCAGTCATTTCCCCCCAGAATGCTGGTCACCGCTTCAACCAGGCCCGTCTTTTATACAAAAGTCGTTACAATATTGTACATGCCCCTCCTTTTTGGTCACCCACTGCATGTTCGTTTTCGTCCAAACCCTACATGTTGTCCTTTAAAAGCCAAGAAGAAAGAAAAAACACAGGTCCTTATACCCGTGGCACAGCCTTCTCGACGACGAAGCCCGCATCGGGCGTCCGCTCGGCCTTGACTTCGGCCTTTGTCAAGGGGCGTTCTACCTCCTCCACGCGCACCAGCTCCTTGACCTTGAGGATCATACCGGCGAATTGGGGGTGCACCGGGTGGAAAACGGTCTGCATACGGCGGCGCAGGCCCAGGGCGGCGAGCACGCCGCGGGTGCGCTCGGGGAGGCCGATTGCCGAACGGTGGAGGGTAATGCGAAAGTACGACATTTTTTCTCCTTCTTTGTTTTATTTCTTTATTGGCGGAGTTTGGTTCGAGCAAGGCGAGGTGCGATATCAAGTGGTCCAGCGCAGTTTTGAAAAAAGACCTAGGTCTTACGATGAGATTCAGCATGAGAAGGCTTTTGCGTCGCCGCGGGTGTCAATTGGGCAAATTGCTTACTCTCGAATGCCACTCGGGGTGTCTGTATGCCGTAAAATTGGTGGGGGAATCGCAGATACGCAGCCCGGCGCTGTTCGTCGTCGTCGTCGTCGTCAAATGAAGCAACCGAGCCCATCGAAGCAAAAACCCCAGCTGCCAAGCATTCTGCGGGACGCGGACAATTCCGCCCCGTCACGACGTCATGTGACCCAGACCACTGTACCAAGCTTTTTGTAAGCCATGGGCAAATGAGCAAACAGTGCCCTTTGACGGAAGAAAGCCCATTGGCCTGTAAGAATCTAATCAATTTTTTTTGTTCATCATGCACCTATTACACCTGAGTGATTGCCAGCAGGGCTGAGCAGATCCCATGACCTGAATCGAGACGTTCGGCCTCCGTCAATACTCCCCGAATAAAATCCTATTCGGGTGCCGAGTCGTATGTCACCATTCCCGATGGGGTATTACATCTATTGTGATCCCTGATCCAAGAATCATACCGATGAGACGAAGAAGCAGGGCGTGGTTGCAGAGGTCAAGTTGCCGCAACGCTATACTCCCAATATGTACTACCTTGTACCTGTATTGACCGCTAGATTAGGCTTTAAATGCATGGTCCAGGCAGGTGTGGCCAACACCGCCATTTTCTTCTAGGCAGGTCAGTAATTGGCCAATAGAGACAAGACAGTCACATGCGGCAAAGCGTGGTTTGTGTGTCTATGATCAAACGAGTAATTTGGAGAGCTATCTTGTGGCCTCCTAGCACTAGTTACATTGTATCGGGAATTCTCATACAGCCTTCCGCTTTTCCTCCTGTCTCCAGGCCGTAGCACTAAATCATCAAATGCAGACGCCTTGTCTCTAACCTTCACTCGCATTACCGTCGTCCTACGTTGTAACTTAAAGGGAAACCTCCACACGGCCCTCGGCGCCAGGGGCACCCTCCCGCAGGTTAGGGAGGAGGTAGGTGATGTCGTCCCAGGGGTGGCGGTACAGACCAGTGCGGAGACGCTTCTGGTCGAGGTAGTGGGCAATAAGACCGATGCTTCGGCCAAGAACGAAGAGACCATTCAGGACACCCATCTTGAGGTAGTCCTCGGCCTCCTCGGCGGAGAAGGCACCGCAGTTGCGGAGGAGATCGACGAAGCAGACGGCAATGCAGCCATCGACGTTGAGGATCAAGTTGTCCTTCTTGGAGGTGGTGACAGTCTCGACGGCCAGGGCGTAGTCGAGCAGCTTGTGGTTGGGGAACTTGGCAAGAACGTACTCCTTGACGAGCTCAACACGCAAATCAGGGTTGTTTCGGGACTTGACACGGTGACCAATACCGGGGATGAGCTTGTTGGCCTTGCGCATGCCGTCAACGAACTCACGGGGGCTGAGACCCTTGTCGAAGGCCTTGGTGAACTCCTCGGCGGCACCGTCAAGGGCACCACCGAATCGGGAACCGATGGTCAGGAGACCAGAGACAAGGGCGGAGATTAGGTCCTTGCCAGCACGAGTGGTAATGATGGTGTTCATGGCACCAGACACGGCGGGACCGTGGTCGGCAGTAAGCATGAGAACCATCTCAAGGAACTTGGAGGCGTAGGGAGGGAGGCGGCGGCGGAACCACAGAAGAGACATGACACCACCAATGCCAATATCCTCCTTGAAGACGTCTGAGATGGGCATACCGGCGTAAAGGAGCTCCTGGCCACGGTCGTCAGAGATGGTGGAAATGAAAGCAGCAGGCTTTCGGATGAGGCCAAGCTCCTGGGCCCAGGCGTAGTCAATGGGGATCTTGGGGACGACGGGCTCAGCGGCAGGAACGATGGTGCCGGCCTTGACAAGGTCGTCGTAGACAGCCTTTAGGGTAGCGGGGAGGTCCTCGAAGGTGTTGGGGACGTGGAAACCAGCCTCCTTCATCTTCTCGTTCTTCATCTTGGCCGTCTCGAGCTGAGAATTGGCGAAAGAACCGGCGTGGCCGAACTGAACCTCGGTCTTGAACATGCTGGCGCAAGTACCAATGGCCCAAGCAACGATGGGCTTGGTGATGATGCCCTGCTTAACGGCATCGATGACCTTGTACTCCTCGACACCACCGACTTCACCAAGGAGGACAAGAATCTTGCACTCGGGGTCGGACTGGTAGCGGAGGAGGTGGTCAATGAAGGTGGTTCCGGGATATCGGTCACCACCAATGGCAATACCCTCGTAAACACCGTCGGTGTTCTGAGAGATGATGTTGTTGAGTTCGTTGGACATACCACCAGATTTAGAAACGTAACCGACGGAACCCTTGCGGTAGAGCTTGGAGGCAACAATGTTGTCCATCATACCACCAGTGTTACCAATCTTGAAGCTGCCGGGCTTGATACCACCGACAGTGGCGGGGCCGATGATGGTGACGCCCTTCTTCTTAGCGACATGGGCGATCTCACGAGCACGCTATAGACATGGGGTCAGCCTCCTGGTGGTGGGGGGGTAATTCGAGGGGTAATTTTTTTCTCGGGGATTGGATGTTGTGACTTACTCGCTCGGGAACACCCTCAGCAATAATGGCAATGGTCTTGATCTGGGGATTCTCCATCAGCTCCATGGTGGAGCTATAGACACTTCGGGAAGAAGCAAAGTTGACGACAACGTCAACGTCGGGGTGCTTGGCCACGGCCTTGTCTACCTGCTGGTAGACGGGCAGCAGGGTCTCGCTGGTGCCCCAGTACATCTTGCTGACGAACTGACCGCCGAAGGTGTAGATGATGCCGGCGACGGAGGGCTTAGAACGCTTGCAGATGAAGTCGAAATCCAGCATGCCCTGGACGGCTCTGGGCTGGAGACCGTAGACGAAGCATCGGGTCTTGTCGGTGAAGAGGGCATGCTCGGGGAGAGGGCTCAGCGGCCGGCTGGGAGCCGGGAAGCGCTGGATGTTGTCGTTGGCCGACAGGTTGGCGGTGGAGGGAGCCATTGCGAAGGAGTCGAGCTCGATTCGTGTGGTTGGAGGAGTTGGGGAAGGAAAGTGGAAGTTATGAGCTGGATAAGGGGTAAAAAATAACACCCGAGTCAGCAACAGCTGGGAGAAGGAGAAGAGACGCTCTGAGCTCGAGAGTGGATGCTCCAAGGAATTAGACGGGGGAAGAGGTATAGATGGGAGGTGGAAGAGATTCAACGGGAGGAAGCGTTTGAAAGACGGACCTCAAGTTGAGCGGGACGAGACGGGAGAAATGACGAGTGGCGGGGAGGAGAGAGGAGCAACAGGATTTCGGAAGAGACTGTCTTTGAAGTGGTGGTGGGCGGGTGAGCTGGGTTCGTTGAACTGGAGCGAGGCTGCGTGGGCTGGGGTGTGGACGAGGTACCTGAAGCAACTCCCCTCTGTGGGTGGGAGGTACCTCTCACCTTTGGAGGGGAGCTGTCGGTAGGTAGGTGTAGCGCCAGGGGCCACCACCCAAAAAAATTTAGTGGGGTCGGGGCACGCTGCAGCCGGCGCTAGGTACCTATGCGACCCCCAGCGACCAGAGCTTGACCTCCTCCAGTAGATTTCCGTGCATCGGCGGTGGGTTGGCCACTGGACCAGGTACGTAAAACGCCCCTCCATGCCACACAAGCACGCGGGCAGAACAGCAAATACTGCAAAGAAACAAAGGGGGAGAGGAAGGAAAAAAACTTGCTAGTCTGAGGATGGTCCGTATTCCAGCTGGAGTGATACGACCAACAAGCAATTGGCCTCAAAAGGTTCTATATTTTTCTTGTATATGTGTTGAATTATTACACTCGTATCGATTCTACGGCTGCCGGCGGTTTTCTGTGACGGAGTCGGGTCAAAATCCCATGCGGTACGTGCGTACTAGTTGAGAGTTGGGGTCGAGAATTTTTTTGGGGATGTCGCTCTTCCTGGGTCCTCTTTTTTTTCGTTGCGTTGATCTGTTGAATCCCACGCCGCCCACGCCAGACATAACGCAAGCGTACCAAGGGAGGGTCCCAATGTCCGGGGGTTCGAATTGCAGTGTGCCCGACTTTTTGGTGTACTTTTTACCGTGTCCTTGCCGTGCCAGGCAGAATCAAAAGTACAACTTGCACGGGTGCAAAGTATCTCAAGTACTGGTACTTAAAGGATCCCCCGTCGCCACGCATAGACAAGGTAAACCGCATAGATCATGGACAGGCCCTCCATTGACTCCCATAGCCCCGCTAAACTGAACGCCCGTTCACTTGGCACACTTGGGGGGTACTTGATCACACCTTGTGCGTTAGAGAGAATGGCGGGGAGCCCGTCTGCAACTTGATTGAACGACAACCGCCACACAAGTCGGTTAGCTGCACTGCACTACTCAGGCAGAACAAGCACCCTGGGAAAGTCCATCTTGACGATGATCTCCTAGATCCTCCGCCGTCATCCCCAGGCATTTCAAGCCCCTATTTCCAACTGGTGAGCCCCCAGTGGTTCGTTGGGCCGGACAAGTCTGCAGCCCAGCACACGAGCCTCTGTGTAATTGGTATTAACCAAACGCATTGGGGGGCCTCGTGTTGACTAGATGGCCTTCCTAGCACGGCATGTCATTCCTCAGCCATCATCCTTCTCAAGAGGTGTGGGACACGGTGTGCCCACCCCCAAGAAAAGAAACTTGTGACACCACCATTGATTGTGATGGCGGGAATTAAGAAAGGGGCTATGAAGCAGCTTGCTTCACTTGATGCGACATATTTAATCAACTGCCAATTTCTGCTCTCCACATCCACCGAGATTCGGAGCCCGATGAGCCACTGGACAAGTAGAGCTGTCCCGTTCTCAGCCGGCGATTTGGGGTCTCAAGGTGGGCGCTGTGGGTTCCGGATGTATGCACCGGCGCATAGACGTGGGATTAGTGGGGGTAGAGGCCCAAAGGCCGCTGACCACCCACTGCCGAGCACTAACTCGACCACTGTCAACTCACTAGCAAAAAAGGCGCCGTGGGAGGCTGCGAACGAGCGAGTAATGGCAGATAATAAACGTGAAGGGGGGAAACGAGACGCCCGGCTCCGTCCAACTGCACAGCGTCCACCTGGCTGACATGAGACCAGTCGTAGCCAAGCGTTGCCCACCGGCGTCTGCCGTTGAACACGTATCGGGACAGCTCTGGCACCTAACGCCTTGATCGGATCTAAGAGTAGGCTCACAGCAGCTATTCTGAGGCACAACGCACTGCACGCTTGCACAGCTCACGAAGGCCGAGCGATACATTCAGGCGAATGAATTATTCCGTCGACTGCGGCTTTCATCAGCACATGTAGCTCCGTGTTTCTGCACGGCGTGCAGAGACACTTCCGGTAGACCACAAACCGTACGGATCACAGCAGGGCGGCGAGGGACGGCAAAAACTCAGCAGCATCCGCTTGTCTTCCCCATCCTTCCACCGAATTCGCACCCCCCCTCCAACAGCAACACCCCTAGCTCAACCAAGCTCTTTTGTATGCCAGCCAACGGCACTCAACTTCCCAACCCCACGAAAATCTCGTGAAGAATCATGGCGAACGGTTTGTGACGGAGAAGATGCAGATGAACCAAGGAAATTGGAAGGCTTGTAGTGTGCGGCCGTCGTGCGGCTTTCGGCGGGTTGCTCGAATCCAAAGCAGGTCGGATCGAATGTCTTGTCGGGCGCTGATCCACTTGGTCCTCAACAGCTGGGGATAAAAGGGCTTTAGTGTGTGGCTTTTTATGGAAGGTACCGGTACATCAGGGCGGTAGCTCTGTTGTTTGGCCTCAGCGGTTTTGCAGGGACCCCAAAACTTTCTCTGGTGCCTGTTTCTGTCCGCCACCTCTCGGTGACCCCCAGCAACCCGCCCACGTACCCTGGCGCGCGGGTGGTACCTCTCGCATGGCTTGCCAGGGGTCCAGCAAGTACCTCTGGCTCTGACCGCCCAGCACGGAGACGGAGAGGTGTTGGAGGGGTAAGCTGTACCGTCAGTCCGCCCAAGGGGCAATGTGATGGGATGGGACAGGATGGGTGATGGGGATGAGCCAGCCCCTCCACCCACCCACCGTCTCAATCCCCTTTGAGGCGCCAAATCCTGGAAGCTTCGTTTTTTCGAGAGACAAGCTGCTGCCCGGCTCCATCTTCATCCATCTTCTCCCTCCCCTCTGCCCCGTCTCAACTTTCGCGAGACTTCGCTCCCAAATCCTCTTCAACCCCTCTCAGCGTCTTTCAGTTCACTGTTCCAGCTCAGTTTGTGTGCAACTGGTGAGTAGAACATCCCCCCACCGTCGCTGTTTTTCTGCTGCCTCGTCCACTTGGACTGGCTTGCCCGCACATTTCTTTTGCCATTGCGCCCACGACTTGTCGTGTTTGTCATTGCCGTTATCTCGCCTTTCCCCGGAATAGCTTCAGCTTCGGCGCCCGCCTCCAGCTCCAGCCTCCAGCCTCCCGCTTCGCCTTGCCCGCACTCGCGAGATTCCACCGCCTTCTCTATTTCTGGCCCGCCTGCTGACGTTTGCTCCTCCGGAATCCAGAATTGAACAAAAGGGACAAGACAGACACTCGCCCGCCAGACTTACCTCATCCTTTTTCCACATATTTTCCTCGTAATCCACAATGTCCGCCAAGTCGATCCTCGAGGCCGACGGCAAGGCCATCCTCAACTACCACCTCACTCGTGCTCCCGTCATCAAGCCGAGCCCTCTCCCCGCCCCTACCACTCACAACCCTCCCTCCCGTCTGGCCTCTCTGCACTTCCCTGAGGATGCCAACGTCAACGACGTCCTGAACCAGGCTGAGGTCACCTACCCTTGGCTCCTCCAGCCCGGCTCCAAGTTTGTCGCAAAGCCTGATCAGCTCATCAAGCGACGAGGGAAGAGCGGTCTTCTCGCCCTCAACAAGACCTGGCCCGAGGCCAAGGCTTGGATTGCTGAGCGTGCCGGTAAGGAGCAGAAGGTCGAGCACATTGTTGGCACTCTCCGACAATTCCTTGTCGAGCCCTTCGTCCCCCACCCTCAAGACACCGAGTACTACATCAACATCAACTCCGTCCGTGATGTAAGTAGCAGTTGATTTCGCTTTGTTTTGTCTTCCTTTTTTCGCTTGTGTTTGAGGAGAGGCATGTACGCGAGGTCGCAGTGGGCCAGACAGGACTTTCAAGTCTCTGAGATGTTCAACATCTTGGAACATTCAAGTTCTGGCCCAGGAAGGATTTTTTTTCTGGTGCTGTCGAGCTTTAAGGACCAGCGGAAAGATGTATTCCATTTCCGAGCTTACAAGCCGGAACTGGTCGCATTTTGTGGGCTTCAACCGGTCCGGGCGAACGGATGCCACGATAAGATCTTCTCCCGAACCGACCGGATCCTGGCTTTAGTTCGGAACAATCCACCAAGCTCACACGCGCCTACGATATCAAACTATTTTCTGTCGAACATCTTACTAATATGTTAATGCGTATAGGGTGACTGGATCCTCTTCACCCACGAGGGTGGTGTTGATGTTGGCGATGTTGACGCCAAGGCTGAGAAGCTCCTGATCCCCGTCGACCTTGCTGCGTACCCCTCCAACGAGGAGATTGCTGCCGCTCTCCTCAAGAAGGTCCCTTCTGGTGTTCACAACGTTCTCGTTGACTTCATCACCCGTCTCTATGCTGTCTACGTCGACTGCCAATTCACATACCTCGAGATCAACCCCTTGGTGGTGATCCCCAACGAGGACAAGACATCTGCTGAGGTTCACTTCCTCGATCTTGCTGCCAAGCTTGACCAGACCGCCGACTTCGAGTGCGGTGTCAAGTGGGCTATTGCTCGATCCCCCGCTGCTCTCGGCCTCACCAATGTTGCCCCCTCCGGTGACAAGGTCAGCATCGATGCCGGCCCCCCTATGGACTTCCCTGCTCCCTTCGGTCGTGAGTTGACCAAGGAGGAGGCCTACATCGCCGACCTCGATGCCAAGACTGGTGCTTCCCTGAAGCTCACTGTCCTCAACCCCAAGGGCCGTATCTGGACTCTTGTTGCTGGTGGTGGTGCCTCGGTCGTCTACGCCGATGCCATTGCCTCTGCTGGTTTCGCTGATGAGCTCGCCAACTACGGTGAGTACTCTGGTGCTCCCACCGAGTCCCAGACCTACCACTACGCTCGCACTGTCCTCGACCTCCTCCTCCGTGCTCCCGAGTCGGATAAGGGCAAGGTTCTCTTCATTGGTGGTGGTATTGCCAACTTCACCAACGTTGCCAGCACTTTCAAGGGTGTCATCCGCGCTCTCCGAGACTTCGCCCCCAAGCTCGTTGAGCACAAGGTCCAGATCTGGGTGCGACGTGCCGGTCCCAACTACCAGGAGGGTCTTAAGAACATGAAGCAGGCTACCCAGGAGCTCGGCCTCGACGCCAAGATCTTTGGCCCTGAGATGCACGTCTCCGGTATCGTGCCTCTGGCTCTCATCCCCGGCAAGTGGGAGGAGAGCAAAGCCCAGGAGTTCCAGGGTTAAGTCAGATGAGAAAAACAAGTATTTAAGCGAAGCACTCCATGCTCCAACATGGAGCACGGGTACAGGTACTATAAAAATCGGATACCTGAGGGGTGACCATGTTTCTGTACTCTGCAAGATAGAAGGGGAGGATGACTGGAGATGCAAATTCCTGGGCTCTCGGTCATTACAGGGCCGAGAAGCTGTGTATGGTAGTATGTCAGCTACGATGAAAGAGAGAAAGCTAATAGATTACCTGATGACATTTTTTTCCATAATTTTGGCTGAGCTGTGATTTGTGATTAACCCTGCATACGATAGTCAAAGTGCATGTAGCTATACCTTGACAGGGTATGGGGTATAATGCCGTCCCCCAACCACGAATCCTAGCCCGTAGCATTATCAGGGTCACCATTAAATGGCCACAGGATTTATTGGTTCCTTGACTATCCCAAGCCGTTCAGTTTTTGCTTATCTCACAACACGCCATCTCCAAGTTCTTGTTTTCTTGGCGTGTAGCTCGGCTGTCCTTTGACCGCCAGCACATCATCCCGTCCTGTCGTTCACCACCACCCAACCCCAGCCACCGGCGGCCATGTCCCTCCTCTTTGCTCTTTGCCTTCTATCACAAGTTATAACCTTTTGTGCCACGCCTTTGCGTCTCTCAGAGTCGCATTTCCCACTGCACAAAAGCCCGATATCGCACTGGCCACCTCACCTGTTGGGTCTAGCAATTGCACAATGGAGCATCCGGCAATCGGCATAGGGCGATCCAATCCAACCCAACCCAACCCCATCCTTTCTCACCTTCTTTAATAAAATTTCTCAGTCAAAATTGTTTGCTTGTTTCAATTTCTTGGTTTTTTTCCCCTCATAATATTTACTTTTCCCTGTTCAATCACTCTTGGCTGAAAAGCAAAAACGGTGAGAGGGCAGGAGCGTGCCCATTGGGGGGACGAGGCAAGAAACATATATCAAATTGGTTCGCGAACCAGGCCTCGCTGTTTGGAGGGGCAAGAGGGGGGGACATTGAAAAAAAACAATGCAGCCAGGCCGTGTTTGAGGTGCCTCGTTTTCGCTTCTTCTGTATTATCCGGCCAAACAGCGGCAACGCCCTTTTGAGGGAAAGGGGAAAGAGCGACAATTCAGTGGTGGTGTCATGCCCAAAAAAAAACACAACTCATCAAAATCAATCACGCTGCGACGTTCTCGTTCGAATGCCCTCGACAAACAGGCTCGATAAAAACTGAAATCGACCCGAGAATAAATCTGCCAGTTGTACTAAACGGGAAGGTATCTTGAGGTTCCAGGTCTCGCTCCTTGATACTTCGCCCAACTAGCCTCTAACCCCCCCCCTTCTAGAAATCCCACGATTTGAAGTCAGTTGGGTGACGATACCCTCAAGACACACAATAGGCCAATCCGCTGACGCGTGTCCAATCCAAGACATACAAGCCTTCCTGATTCCCCAAGGTTCAAATCTCGGTTCTCACTTCATTCGCTGATACATCTGTTCTAGATACGGCAGTAAGTCAGCACATTGAACTCGGCAGCAGCAGCAGCATTTTTACTAACCCAAGTGCGGTCTCCAGTTTCCCCAGTCTTCGGAAACCCTTTTTATTCAAACCGAGGTATATCAATGGCTGCTAAGACCAAAACAACTATGGTCGATACCTGCTGCTCGGCGTGCTGTCACGCTGCCGACCTGGGCGGTCACGACTACTGTCTCCCATGCTCCACGAGCCCCATCTGTCCCACCGTCGAGCAGAACATTGAGAACAAGTATACCACTGCCGGGCATAAGAAGGAAAAGAAAAAGTCTAAGCAGTGATGTGGCATTCCAAGCGCAAAAATTATCTCATGTTGAGGGATTACAGCGGTGAACTTGCTGCCGGGCAAAGTCCCGACTGATGTCGTGTCACCGTATGGGTGCAAGGCCATATATACTAGCCAAGGATGCCCGGCTAAGGATCAATACTGTTATCACTCATGTTTGAACGGTGAGCCAGAAGGGTGGGATAAATAACATTAACCAGCTAAGGAAACCTTAGCTCAAGACAGAATTGTTTCTCTATTGGTATCAAAACACACCAACATTTATTCCTCATCCACTCCGTCCATGTTGTGAATGTAGTAGCTCAAACTCTGTCTAACCAATGCAGAACAAGAAATAAAAACTGTAATAAAATTCTTTATTAACTTTTCCACTCACAGAGCCATCATCATGATAGCCAGGGGCAACGCAACAGCCCACATAATAGGTCGCATGGTATCGGCAGCACCCTCGGCAGCACCGGCGCTCGAGCTGCTGTTAGATGTCGAGCTGCTGTTAGATGTCGAGTTGTTGGTCGAGTTACTAGCGGTCTCACTGCCAGTGTCGACCTCATTCTTTCCAGAGTAGTTGACCTCGTTATCCTCCAGGGGAACCACCTTCAGCCCCTTCATCTCATTACCATCAGCATCCTTGACGGTGAGAGAAACATCCCAGCTGCCAATGTCGATAATCTTGCCCGAGGGCTTAGAGCTAATACCGTTCTCGATGAGCTTATCGGCACCCGGGGGGAGGTCGGGAAGGGTAAAGTTGTTGTCAAAGCCATTTTCTGTGATGAGGCTGGACTTGCAGGTAGGGGAATCAGGTCCATCCTTGCTGGCGGATTCAGACTGGACCTTGGACCATTCGATCTTACCAAACTGGCTCTTGAGACGGTTGAAGTCGCCCAGAACCTGGAGGGTGTCGCCGTCAATCTTGACCAGGCCGTAGTTGTTGTCTTCCTCGGTGTACTCATAAACAACGCCACCAGAGAAGACGGGCGTCATTTCGTCGCCGTACATGGCCTGAGTCTCGTTCCAGTAGCGAGGCTTGGGGGTGTTGCATCCATACTCGCTAAAGAAAACAGGCACGGAGGAATCCTTGAATCCCTCAGTCAACTTGTCGTAAGAAGAGCTCTGGTAAGTGGCATCAGGGCCACACCAACTATACGAGTTGATGGCAAAAACGTCAGCACGACTCTCATCGTCCTTCTCGCCATCAATGGAGCATTGCATGTAGTTCCAGGTATCCCAGAGAACCTCTCGGACATCAGCAGCGGAATAACCGACGGGAATCTGGCGGTCGATGTTCTTCTTAATGTAGTTCTTGAGATCACGTGTGACAGCCCGGATGTACCGAGGGGCATCCTCGGCGGTCGGAATGTCATTAATGACCTCGTTACCAGAGAAGAATAACAGGGTGTTAGGGTAGTTGCTGAAGGCCTCGACAATAGCAAATGTGCGGTTGAGGTAGTCGCTATAGTAACTCTCCTAAGGCTTAATAGACTGAAGGGCCTCTCCGGGGAGTGGTGAGTTGACATCAATCATCATGTACATGCCAGCCTATTCAACAGTGAGCTTGGGAATTCCCTCTAGTTTCTATCAAGAAAATGGGCGTAAAATGCACTTACGGCGTTGAAAATACTGGCACACTCATCGTGGTTGATGTTGGGGTCCAAGTTGTAGACACGGATGGCGTTGACACCGAGAACCTGCATGAGAGCAGCATCACGCAGGCACTCCTCCTTGTGGCTCAGAGGGTCCTTGCCAGTCTCGGGGTCGTAGCCAGCACTTCCACCTGGCTGGTAGGCCATGCCTACGATCTGGAACTTCTTGCCAGTCTTGGAGTTGACGAACTCGTTTCCTTGGACTGTGAGGGGCTGAACCGCGTTAACAACCGAGGCCCCGAGGGCCAAAAGTGCGGCGTTGATCTAGAGAGATTGATATGTCAGTGACTTGGACAAATGAGAGCCCAAACACGTGGTCGACGGCTCCGTGACCAGGCGCACACGTCTTGGGTTATGTTGATGACTTACAAGCATTGCGATTACTGTTGATATTCAGCTCGTTAAGATTATAACAAAACAAAACAAAACAGAAAAAATTAACCAGAATGTTTCTAATCGATTAGCCCAGCGTGGGTGAGCAAGTGTTCGTCGACGGTGACCTGGGTTGATACGCGGATATATACGCGATAGGCCAAGAAAAAATGCCAGGAAGCAAATGACAAGAAAAGCGCAACCCAGGTGAAGGCCGTGGTAGCAGTTGAATCGAAAGAGCGAGTGTGAGGCACAAAAAGAGCGTGGGTAAGGTGAGAGAGAGGAAGGATGAAGGAAGAGGGAATTCGGGAACTCAAGACATATATGGCAGGCAAGAAGGTGAGTGGGATGGGTGGATGGGCTCAAATAAGGTAGGTATGATGAGGCAGGTATGGGGCCGGGGGTGAGACTCCCGCAGTGACCCATGACGGCAGCCAAGAGCAAACCAACGTCAAACCCCCAGACCACTTTCTCTCTGACAACCCAAATGTCAAACCGACCTCAGTCTTTCCCCAAAGCGGGTTCGGCCCCTGGTTCTTAGTCTAACTCCCCCGGCACGGAGACACGGACCTTGCTTGGCCTTGCTTGGCTCGATGTGGTTGTTAAAGCAGAGAGCAGCGGCTACGATAGGCCACTACAGCGAAACGAGCAGTCATTGATAACGGACCAGTGACGATCAATCCTTCACGGTTGCAAGCGTCCTTGGCCCCACCACTCTTCTTCTCTTTCTCGGCAGCACCCCATTTTGCCCCTTGTTTCCACCATTTCAAGTGGTACCTTGCATTAGTGGCTTTGTTTCTGAGGCACATACAACTGACCGTCATCGTCAAGTGAAATTACACTCAAGCTTCAAGTCTTGGAAAATAAGGTGCGGCGCCCTCCCTCTTGGTCCCCCGTCAAGTCGTACAGTCGCAGTCTGTACATTGTAAGCTTATAACGGGCCCTGGTGTAGGCCATATCCTAAGTTTGGTCCACAAATTCATGTGACTGGCCCTTGTCGTGCATAGCCTCACAGCAAGTGAGAAGATCTACACTTGAGGCTTTACGAAATGCCTTGGAGTAGACTGGGTCAAGCCAATACGAAATTGCCTCTTGGTGCCAAGCAAAATCCCCTCCTTTGTCGGCCCCGGCTTCTTCGAGCGACCAGGTACCTACAATGAATCAATTTTCCCGCGTTCATTCTCAAGGCGCCGATTGATGCAAGGGCCTCTCGTCCATCAGAATTACACACCCCTGTGCGGAATTCAAGTATGTACGGAGTATACCACGGTCATTTCGTGTCATGGACCTTTCGTAAACGAGGAGCTGGTGAGCGCCGCATCGAGGTGTTCAAACGGTTTGATTTAGCTTCCCATTTAACGAGTAAAATCTGACATTCGCCTCTCTGCAACCAAAGTTCACCCGCATCCCCTTTACCACGTCCAATATCAGCGCGTTGAAACACGATTCTACAGGGATGTGCACCCCCAGAACCGTGGTTGGCTGAACATTTCCTCTACCTGAATCAACTTCAGACGAAATCGATGCGCCCAAATTTTATTGGCGCTGTGCTTAAGGGGATCTGGGCCCACCCATACGCTCTCGGGGCACATTTCAGCGCCACAATAACTGCAGGCGACCAATGGTGTATTCTTCGCGCTGTGATCTTCATACCTTCCTGATGACTACTGTGGAGCACATCCGCCGAGTTGTTCTTTGTGGCCCATAGAGCCCTGGATATGGCACTGGCGGTTTAATTTTTAGTTTAATGATTTTTTTTAATTTGATTTTTTAAACCACATCCGATCGAGCATGCCCAAGCAGTGATGATTCGCCGTAAAACCAGACAACCAACATCGAAAAATCCAACCAACGAATATGGAGTTTTGTGTCCATAAAACAAGAAGAAAAAAACTCGGCAAAATTTGGGTTTCAGATTCGGTCATATTCATTACCCTGTACACACCCACAATGGTGGGGTTGTTGATGAAGAATTAATTTACCAGTACGAATATTGGAAGGGAATTGGTTACACTAAAACCAAGTCATCCTCGGACATCGATGTCGGCTGCACTGTCGTGTACGATACTCGGTATTAGATGCCCACCCCCCCCTCCCCCCAATGCAGATAGGGGCATTTAAACCAGGAATACCGGTAATGACGTGTTGTATGTGGGGAGGCTCTCTGCCATGATGGACGAAAACACATCATGGCCATAAACACACGCATCGGCATCATGCATATCAGATGAGAGTGTTCACATAAAGGAGCATCATTCCAATGCCAGAAGGTGGCCAAAGATGGACAGAAATATGGCGCCTCTGATGCTTCGTCTACCTTGTCTAAATGCCGGGGCCGTTTCTATATATTATCATCATGGCGACCAGATAATCAAATGCATTTCTTCCAACTCTATACTTCAAATTAGACGAAAACCACACCACCTGTGATTACGAGTCATTGGGCTTGTAGATAAACTCCTCCAGAGTCTTGTATGCAGTTTCGAGGTTGTCGTTGACAATAATGATGTCGTGGATACCAGGCGCTTTGGAGTACTCGAGCTCATTGATGGCCTGACCGAGGCGCTTTCGGATGCTGTCCTCGCTCTCAGTGCCACGGCTGCGCAGGCGGGCCTCGAGGGCCTCAGTGGATGGCGGGGCAATGAAGATGTAGCGAGCGTCGATGCTCGACTGCTTGATCTGTTTGACACCCTTCATGTCCTGTTAGTGTCTACTAGCTCCAAGCTGAAATGGTTGAAAATCGCACCTCCATCTCAATGTCCAACAAAACAACCTTGCTCTTCTTGCTCTGCTCCTCAATGGTCATTTTGCTTGTGCCATACCGGTTGCCGCCGAACTTGGCGTGCTCGACGAAGCCATCCTTGGCGATGAGGTCTTCGAAATCCTGCATGCTGACAAAGTGGTAGTGGACTCCGTCACTCTCGCCGGGTCGGGGCGCCCGCGTCGTGTGCGAGACGGACAGCGCAAATGTGTCCGGGTGGCGTTCGAAGAGCAGGTTGTACAGAGTGCCCTTGCCGACGCCCGAGGGGCCGGATATAACAACGGGGCGGCGGTTGGCGGGGAGAGAGACCATGTTGCAGAACTGAGAGATAAGCGGACGGTGAACTGGCGCGGCGACGAAGCGGGAGAGAAGAGGAGCAAAGCGGGGAGGCATGGGCAGCGATGAAGTGGTGTGGAGGGTGGTGGGGGAGGCTATTAATTTTTCTGGCGTTTAGGTTGGATGCTTGTGACACTCTGACCAACTCCATCATCAAGATCCGTGTCACCACGACTCTGAATCCTTACCTTAAATGTCTTGAGTGCTTAAGATGTTTAGAATACACATGATTGTCGGAATTCGAAACTGCTCTCACATATCTGAATCGCCACGGTAATGTTCTCCCTGACACCCTTTAATGGCCGTCCTTGGAAGTCTGGGCATAGAGACATCAAAGGCCAAACAGTAACAGCAGCAATGCACCCTGATTTTCACCATTACAGCATGCAAGCACATAGAGAAAGTGTTGGCTATTATAACCTACAGAGTATTCAAGACCTGAGGAAACTAATACTCTATTAGAGCCTGGGGTAACCGTATGGATTAAAGCATAGGAAATTGTAAAAGAACTCTCTGGGGTAACACTAAAACAAATCAAAATAAAGTGTAAAGGCGTCCAGCTGAATGAGGTGGTCAAGAATGCACGCCAAGTCCCAAACCATTAGCATGTTCGCTAAAGGTCGATGGTATGTGGCATTCTCCGGCACACCACCTCGTTTTTCCCCTTTTCAAATAACTCGCTCCTGTCATGTTCTCGCCTCACCACTCTCTCGTTACCAAGGACTGTCCACCGACTTGTCCACCATGAATATTAAGCAGTGGAGCTGCCGGCAATTATAAGCTCCCTGCACTAAACGAGGTCGTGGGAGATGTAGAGAGTCGTAAGAATTGTGGGCCACCATGCTGCCCAGAGACGCCGTTGCTCCCTCGCCAGCGCAAATTTAAGCACAAATATTGGCTTAGTAGCCGTTCATCGTCATTCTCTGAGAGCTACGACTGATCTCACGGTCGGCAGCAGGGCTGATGGGTCGACTGCTGGCACCACCATGGGCGCTGCTCTCCTTCAGGGCGAGAAGCTGCTTGGCACGGAAGGTCTCGTAGTGGATCTGGGAAGTGGTCTCAATGAGATCCTGGAGGTGGGTTCGGAGGAGGAAGTCGCGTAGGTAGACAAATTCGCAGTGAGTCTCATCTTCGACGTTGATGATACCCCATCGGTTCTGGCGACCACGGACCTGCTTGCCGTTGACCATAATGTCCTTCTCGGATCCAACGACAGCGAAGGGGACGAGACTCTGTGGTGGGGTTAATGACACGTCATCTCAGCGCGGCTCAGGGATAGCATACCTTGATCTGGCTGTTCAGGTTGCGCTCCTCATCGTCAAACTCCTCATTGTCGTAAGGGTACATCTTGAGGTTGTGGAAAGCAAACTCCTCCTTGATGCGCTCCTTGAAAGCCTGGCGCTCCTCAACAGTCAGGGAGTCGGCCTTGGCAATGACGGGGACGACGTTGACGACATCAGACAGCTTCTTCAGGACAACAATGTCAATGGGCTTGAGGGAGTGACCAGAGGGTTGGATGAAGAAGAGACAACAGTGAATGCGGGTGTCCTGGATGTAGCGCTCTCGCTGTGCAGTGAGCTCCTTGCGCAAGTACGCGGAGTGCTGATCCTTGATGTACTTGACGATAGGATCCCAGCAGCGGTCGTTGTTGACGAGGTCTCCATAGCCAGGGGTATCGACAATGTTCAACCTCAATCGGACGCCATTCTCCTCGATGATGTGGGACGCGGTCTGGATCTCGGTGGTGGAGCGGATGGGCTCATCGGGCTGGAGGCGGCCCTTGGAGTCGATGAGGTGGGAAGCGAAAATGGTGTTAATCAGGGTCGACTTGCCCATACCGGTCTGGCCTAGAAACACGAGCCCAAGTCAGTACATGGCGAGGAACACGCGGCCAGTCGCCAATGGGGTGATGATGGCCATGGTGCATGATGAATAGCACCGGCGTGTGTAAACTTACCAACACAGATGACGTTGAACTGGAAACCACGCTTCAAGAGCTTGCGCTCGATCTGAGACGTGATACTGTCGAAGCCGACATGGCTCTTGGGGGTAATGGTGCTGGGGGGGACGGTTGCCATTTTGAAGGGATGTAGAGTGACAGCTGGTCGTTTCGAGTGCTGGGAATCGCAACGGTCGGCTGGAGATGCAGATGCAAAGTTCTTGGTTTGATCCAAGAAAGAATTGCAACCGAGGCAGAAGGAGGCGCGATCGCAAAGAGTTAACGAAGTCGGAGCGACGTTGGTGAAGGACAGCCAGGTGCAAGTTGAAGGATGGGAGAGGCAGCGTTCAACGAATCCTAGGGGGAACTTTTTGGGCACTGGACCGTTCCTGCCACCAGCAGACGACAATTTCCTTAGTAGAAGGGATGTGCAGGGGGTAGCAAGAAAGGGGGAAGGCGCGTTGTGGTTGTTCATTGGCCAAGCACTGTCCGTGCGTGAGACAGCTTGTGATTGGCCTGCCGGCACTTTGGAGAAAGTCAACCCATGCCCTTCAGACTTTTGACAATTGGAACGTCTCACGCGAACTGAGCATTCAGATTCGACGGTTGAGGAATTGAACCTGCCGATTAATTCGCAGACTACGCGCGCACCAGAACCTGGCTTTGCGACCGTATCCTCTTGCGACCGTCTCGAACCTCGTGCGCTCGTTAATCCGCCTGACCCGATTCGATCGCCGGCTTTGCATTGCACCAGGCTATCTTTTTGCTTCCCTTCGATAGCCACCATGGCTGCCATTTCAGCCTCCCTTATCCCTCGCCTCTCCACCCCGGGCCTCCTTGCCTCTTCGCGATGGGCAATCTCTTTCCGCCGGTTCACTCAGAAGCTCGCCCCTGCGCTGGCGATTGCGATTCCTGGCCTTTCCCTCAACTTGCCCACTTTGGATGATATCTGGGAGGGGCTTCTACGAGCAGTTCCCAAGAACAAGGTGTCCCACTCGAGGAAGCGACATAGGCAAATGGCTGGAAAGGCGCTGAAGGATGTCAACAACCTTTGCAAGTGTCCTGGTTGTGGAGAGATTAAGCGAACACACCGACTATGCCAGACTTGCTTGGAAGGTGATTAATATGTCCTGTCCCCCTCTCCTTTCACCTTTATGTTAATGTGCAAATCTGGCAGAAATGAAGCGAATCTGGCGACAAGACTACCCTAACGACAAGCCGTTTTAAGCGAAAGAGGAATGATGAATGTCCAAGATCTACCAACACCTGTATTAAACAGTCTGTATTGTCTCGACGGGATCGTGCATACCATGGGCGTTTGGGCTCGTTTGGGCCTTGTATCAATATTGTGCCAAAAGAAAAGAGGCATAAGCCTCATGTCAAAATTATGCGTCAATGAATGAATGGGCGGGTGCTCCCGCTGTGATTGTGGTAGATGACTGGTGGCATTGAAACATAGGTGATGATAATCTAAAATGGTTATGTCCGCCCAGTTTAAAAGAACAGTGTGCCTACCAATTAAATGGCGTGGCTCTCAATGAATAAATTTAAAGACTCCGCGTGCCTAAGTCAAGGAGCATGCTGTTCGTGGTTGTCGAGCTCTATCAATTATTGAGATTTGGTGGTGGCCTCACAAAAAACCCCACCAACCCAAAACCCAGCGGCTGTAGCCACTCCTTCGACCCGACACAACATCTGCATTATCACCCAGAGGATCGGAGCTAAAAGCCATGGAAAGTATCCTGACCAGCTCCCATGAGTTAAACTAATATATGAGCCATAGTCCAAGCAATATTTGACCACGCACACGGTGGATAACGGTGAGTTTTCCAAGCTACCCCGCGTGAGAAGCAAGCGCAAATGTAGGCAGGCTTACTGAGAACCTGCAGCCCACATTACGGACATCTTTTCCGTGGCAACAACACCAAAAGCCGTGATTTCTGCAAGCGGGTCTTCTACTTTGCATATTCATGACTCTACTGATGCTTCCTTCCCTCTGAGGCAGTCCATCCCTGACGCTCACAAGCTAGGCTGTCATCATGTTTGCACCTCGCGTACAGGCAATGTTGCGGCTAGTGCTGGATTTGGAGGCGAGGTGAAGATCTGGGCATTGAACAAAGACACTGGTGAATGGAGTCTCGGAGGTGAGATTACTGAGACCTCACCTAAAGCCGGTGAAGCGTGGGGGCTGGCCTTGAGCGAAGACAGCAAGTTTTTGGCCTCAACAACCAACGATGGACGCGTTAATGTTTGGGACATCTCGGCTGAGAATAGGCCCAAGGTTCGGGAATATGAAACAGGGAGTCCTGGCTCTGGAAGTTTTGGGATGTGTGTCGACTTGAGCAGGGATGGTAAATACACAGCCAGCGGTCATCAAAACGGTTCGGTTTACATCTTCAACAACGACACAGGACGGATCCTATACTCGCTATCGGGTAGGACAAATCTCCACCCTCCGCGAACTGTGGTTAACGATTCACGCAGGTCTTGCAAAGCCAGTGCGATCAGTGGCATTTTCGCCCGGAAACACGAGGCTCGCCGCGGCCGGCGATGCTGGTATCATCGCCCTTTACGACATGAAACACGGAGAGCACGTCGGGAACCTGACTGGCCACTCTTCATGGATCACAACTGTTGACTGGAGCGATACGGGCGAATTTCTCCTGAGTGGATCAATGGATGGAAAGGTCAAGGTGTGGTCGATTGAGCGAAACGCCTGTGTTGCTACCCACAGTGAAACTGACAAGGCATTGTGGTCGGTCAAATGGCTGCCAAAGACGGTGAGAAGCGAGATGTTTGTCACTGCTGGAGCGAATCGGAGCCTCTCATTCTACAGGGAGGCAACTGGAAACTAAGATATAATGGGAAATGCATTACATGAGCGCTACGATAGAATAACATCGAGGCACTCGATCACTCCCCTTCCCCTCCCCTCGTTCGGGCGATGGTCACGGCGTGGGAAATCACGTGATGGTGCGTTGCCAGGGCAAACTTGGCCTCGTCATACCATGCTTGCTAAAGCGTTCAACATCACAGGCTACTGTCGCTTCATCCTAGAAATATCCTCAGACCCATTTTAACCATCTTTTGTGGGAACAAATCATTGTGATCCTCGATTCGGTCGTGTTTTATTGAAACATTTTTACTCCGGCCAACCCTTGCCACTCAGTACTTATCCACCCACCAAACGGGGCTGCCCTGTATACAATTCACAATGCCTACTACGAGGAAATCTGTTGCCGCTCGCGGCGTTCCCGCCAAGGGCCAATCAACTCTCCTCAGCTTCTCGAACAAGGTGACGAAGAGTGTGCCCAAGGATATCAAGAAGACCATCATTTCTCCTCCTGTTGCCAAGGTTGAGGTTGTCCAGCCGCCCACACAAACAAAGGAGGATGTGGTTGAGATCAAGGAGCCCGAGATTGAAAAACTCCAAGCGGAACAAATCGATAAAGAAGAGGAACGAGAGGAACAAGAAGACGAGAATGAGCCAGAAGTAGAATCGGTACCAGAAAAGTCCGAGGTTGAGTTACGCGCGGAGCAGATCACCGAGGCGCAAATCAAGAAATACTGGAAGTCCATCGAGAACCAATGGAAGACTCCGCGACTTCACCAGGAGGGCCTGTCTGTGGAAGAAAAGGTTTTGAGATACTTTGATATGAGCTCGCAATATGGAGTAAGTCGATTTATCTTATATATTTGTTATTTAACTAACCCCACAGCCTTGTGTTGGAATGCCTCGTATGAAGCGATGGCAGCGTGCTGAGCGCCTCAGTCTCAGCCCACCAATTGAAGTACTCGCCGTGCTATTTAGCGAGGAGGAGAAGGGCAACAAGAAGACTCGCATCGCTCACATGGACGAAATCCTCAACTCAACAGCTGTGGGACAATGATTTCCTGTTTAACTTAATGATTGGGTTGGTTCTGGGGAGTTATGGCGTTTTGAAGGGGAATCAAGTCCTGGTTGTCTATAAGGGTTTGTATTTTTGTTCTCTACCTCACCATCAACTCGATGTAATTGATCAGAAACGAAGTCTATAAGAGATGCTTGATTTAACATGTAAGGTCATATGTGTATGTCTTGGGGTTCCCTTCTAGTACCATATACTCCTTGTTCGATGATGAGGGATTTCCTCCTGTCCCTCAGCCTCTAGTTCTTTGACACTGTCATAGAGAAAGAAGTCGATCAGAATGGCGTTGATATGGGCATCGGGATGCTTGCGCTTGATCTCGCGCCGAATCAATTCAACGCACCAAATGCTGCAGGCTACGACGTATTAGTTTTGACTTGCTTTTTTTCTCTGCTTGTGCTCACTTACCACGTAGCTGAATTTCCCATGATGATCCGCTTTCTATCATCTTCTTATCTCTTATGCTGGTGGTGATGCCCGGGCAACAGTATAGTGCGCCGAACGAGATGAGAATTTGAGGGATGCGATAGTCGGCAAACATTGTGATTTTGTCAATGTCATGGAATTTGCCAAAGGACTCGCCATTGAAGCAGGCCCACATGTCTGCGACTAGAATCTGGGCTCTCTTGAAGAACTTGATCATCTTGCCATCCTCATAGAGATGCTGATCACAGAAGCAGTCAAATTCTTCCGCCAGCATATTGACTAGTTGTGCTGCCGAGCCCTCAGCGGCGGTGACGAGCTCTGAGACAGAGCCGTCGTAGTACTGTAGATATACTTTAGTTGTGTTGAGCCGTGTAAACTGCGGTGGAGATTACCTGGCCGAGGACTTGGCCTGCTTCGTAAAGACATTCTAAGCGTTCTGGTAGCATAGGCATCTCCTCCTCCGTGCATGACCTGAACACGTATTTCAAGGATTCCAAGTTGCATTTGTCTTTGTTCATCCAATAGTAAGGGTCGGTGATGGGGATTCCTGAAGCGACAGTTCCGTGTCAAAGTCAACGACTGGACGCCGTCGGGAGAGGAAATGACTGACCTTCGTCGAGAGCCCTCTGGAGTGCTGCGACCAGGCTCCAATACCCAGTCCATCTCTTCCCGCGGTACTCGATGGCAAACCTCTCATCATCAGGTAGTTCAGACCAGAACGAGAAATTTAGCAAGTCCATGGTGAAGATGAAGTCGACGGTGTTCTCATCTTTCTCTTTGGGGTGTAACTCGTGCTCTGACCAAGTGGCGGTCGAGTAGCCCTTTTTCTGCATCTGTGAATAAATGGCTTCGGCAGCATTCTTGGAAGAGCGCATGTCAATGGCAACGTCAACGCATGTGTCGTAGACATGTTCGACCGACTCGAGGACTCCAGTCTCGGGCTCGGGTGGTGCGACGCTGAGGTTGCCATCGAGGTGCTTGCGCAGGAGCTCGAGAATTTCGGGGTCGGCCTCGTCGTCAGACATGACTATTATTATTTTCAGATGACCCTGAGGCTACCGTGCGTCTACGAAGAAATGAAACTAAAGAGATGGGACACGAAGACCCAAAAAATAAAAGAAAAATGCCGAGGAGAGATGGTGCGTGAAACTTCACTTGAGCGTGGCCTGGACCCTGTTGACTCAAGAATCTGTTTCGTGGGGCGCAAAACTGGCCGGAGTCAGGTACAATGTGCCTGGACCAACCCCGCGACCAGAAGCATCGGGAGGGCTAGGGGAACTAAGAACAAGGCGTTTGTTGTGTGTGGATGGAGGGACAAATCTCCGACATGTTGCCTCGCATTGATAGGAGCATGATTTGATGAGAAAACAATAATAACCCACCGGTGCCCATTGTGGATGGCCAATTGACTGACGGTGCCATCGCTTGCATCGCTCCTAGGCATTGAGGATCTCCGTTCTCCTGGCCGACCCTCTGTAGACCCGTTGACAGCTGCCACCAGTGAGAGTAGACGGCAGCGCAAAAAGCTGGCAAGGCCACCAACCAGCGGTCCGTATTTGCCCCATCCCGGGCCCAGCAGCGAGTCCCCGGCAACTGTGCAGCAAAATCATTGGTCGCAAGCCATTCAAGTCTCAGCTCTCACCACCAAACCGCATCCACTGATTCACTGTCACAGCACCAACCAGCTCGCCTAACTTGCACTTGGACCTAGACCCGGCTCCTGCTGCACGCCAACACGCGACCCTGACGTTCACATTTCATCTCTCGCAAACCGCATGCGCGCAGCCCTTTTGTTTTGCAGCCTCCACCTTCCGACCCGTCTCCCTGCGTCCGTTGAGCGCTGACGACGAAGCTGCCGTCGATGATGGATGCGACCAGCACTGTGAGCAACGCTCAGCCTGCGCCCGCGGCTACAGCATCTGAGCAACAACAGCACCAGCAACAGCTTGAACAGCACCAGCAGCCTGTTGCGCCCAACAACGGGCCCCAGCGACGACCTGCTGTCATGCCGCGCGACAGATTCAATCACCAGTCGCTCGGCGCGACTCTGAATACCTCTGTTAAGCAGGTATGACACTCCAATACCACTCCTCCCAATCGGTTCCCTCTCGAGTCTGTCCGAGTCCTCTACCCCACGTATCTCCTCTCAGCCTCGTTTTTGATGGCGTTGGCCAGTCATCCTTCTTTCCATCCCCATCAATCATATCTAGATGCGAATCCCATCTACCCAGAGCTAACAACTTATGCGCAGGCCCGCGTGCTTATGGTTGGTGCTGGTGGCATTGGCTGTGAGCTCCTCAAGAACCTGGTGCTGACTGGCTTCGGGGAAATCCACATCGTCGACCTTGACACCATCGATCTTTCCAATCTGAACCGACAGTTTCTCTTCCGTCACGAGCACATAAAGAAATCCAAAGCTTTGGTACGTACGACCCATCGACCCCCCCCCCGAAAAGCCACGCCGATTGACGCGACGACAGGTCGCCAAGGAGGCTGCCCAAAAGTTCAACCCAAACGTCAAGATCGTCGCGCACCACGCCAACATCAAGGATGCCGAATTCACCGTTTCGTGGTTTCGTGAATTTCGCATCGCATTTAATGCCCTTGATAACCTAGGAGCGAGAAGACATGTAAACAAGATGTGCTTGGCTGCTGATGTTCCACTCATTGAGAGTGGCACAACTGGCTTTAACGGCCAGGTGCAAGTGATTAAGAAGGGCGTCACGGCGTGTTACGATTGCACGCCCAAAGAAACACCCAAGTCTTTCCCCGTGTGCACCATTCGGAGTACCCCAAGCCAGCCCATTCACTGCATCGTTTGGGGCAAGAGCTACTTACTAAAGTACATCATTGTCTGACTCATTCATACCGTGCCTGCTTGCTAACAATCCCCCCCAGCGAGATATTTGGTACTAGCGAGGACCAGTCCGTGTTTGATCACACCTCTGATGGTGACAATGGTGAGTTTCTTGATCTTGCCACTCGCGGCCGCTGGCTAAATAGAATTATCAGCCCAGGAAATCGAAGAACTCAAGAAGGAGTCTGAGGCTCTGAAAAAAATTCGAGATGCAGTGGGCACACCCCATTTCCCACAGATGCTCTTCGACAAGGTTTTTACTGCCGACATTGAACGATTACGCTCCGTTGAGGATATGTGGAAGTCTAGACGGGCACCAGAGCCTCTGAAATACGCGACTGTTCTTTCGCAAGCGGGTGACGCTCTCGCATCAAAGAATATGGTTCTTGGCGATGACCAGAAGATCTGGTCCCTCGAAGAGAGTCTGGTCGTTTTCAACGATAGCCTTGAGCGGCTGAGCAAACGTTTTCTAGAACTTAAGCAAAGCAAGGACCCACAGGATGTAGAGCCCACGATCACTTTTGACAAGGATAACATTGATACCCTCGACTTTGTTGCTGCTAGCGCCAACATCCGCTCCACCATCTTCGGCATTGATCGCAAGTCACGGTTCGACATCAAGCAAATGGCTGGCAACATTATCCCAGCAATCGCCACTACCAACGCGATTGTAGCTGGACTCTGTGTCTTGCAGTCTTTCAAAGTTTTGAAGGGCGAGTATACGCAGTCTAAGGAGGTGAGCAAACTGTGGTATGAATATGATTGCTTCTACATTTGTTGACAATAATTAGGTTTTCCTGACGCCATTCACGTCGGCGCGCCTCCTTGCCCCTGACACGTCGCGAGAGCCCAATCCTGACTGCCCTGTTTGCAGCGTCTTCAACACTGACGTTGTCGTGGATTTGTCTCGTACGACTCTCAACGATCTCGTCGAGGATTTCATCAAGACCAAGCTTGGCTTTGGAGAAAAGGAATTTGTCCTCAACAATGATATCGGCGTGTTGTACGATGTTGATGAAACGGACAACCTCCCGAAGAAACTTAGCGATATTGGTGAGTCACCCAGTAGCAATCCATATTTATCTATTTTGTCTAATTCTGGTAAAACAGGGATTAAAAAGGATAGCCTTTTGACTATCATTGACGAAGATGATGACGACACTTTTGTTAACGTCACTATCAACATCCAAGAAGGGTTTGTGGACCCTGATAACACCTTATCGAATGCATGATTAACAAGCCTAGGACCTTTGATGCAGACAAGAAGCCCATTGAGGCGACATTCATCGAAACGCCACAGATTCCTCGGAAACCAAAGAAACCCGAGCCTGTCCATGCCAATGGCAATGGTCACCAGAATGGCCAGCAGGATGATGACAATCTGGTTGAGGTTCAGCCCAAGGGCATTAAACGACCTAACCCCGAGGAGGGCGAGCAGCCGCTGAAGAAGGCCAAGGTTGTCCAGTCGGCAATGGATGTAGTAGTAGTAGAGGATGCCGGTGGTGCGATTATCATTGACGACTGATTGGCTACAGTCTGTCATCGCTGCATCTGCAATGAGTGCATCATGCAGCACTCAATCCGCCATCGAGATTGAGGACACAATTATTGGCAAAGGCGTTTGAGGCGAGGAAGATAGCAGCATCGGCAACTTCCTCAGGGTTACCCACCCGCTTGAGTGGTGTGTCTTTGAGGAAGGCTGCTTGCAATTCTGGCTTGAGGTCTGGAACGGCGTGTGTACATTAGCATCAGCCCTTCTGGATGAAAGGGAGTTTTGTTTTTGAGACCTTGAAGGTCGGTCATGAGGGAAAAAAGGGACACACTTACGATCCCACATTTCACTGGCGATCCAGCCAGGGAGTAGAGCATTGACGCGGATGGATCGAGGACTGAGCTCATGGCAAAGAGCGCGGGTAAAGCCTACAAGGTTGTTAGAGAGACGTTTTTGGCATTGTATTATAAATGTGGTAGTTATATAAAACGGAGAAGTGGAACGATTTACGAATGAATTTCTTTTACGTACCAACCACACCTGCTTTGGAAGCGGCGTAGGCTGTCGCTCCAGCGCCACCTTTTGTGGCCATGAGACTGGAGACGTTGATGATGCAGCCTGCAGCATGTGAGTCAGGTTTGAGTTGGGGACTTTAAAAGCTTGGAAACGAAGCATACCGTGGGGACGGACTTTGGCGTGCTTGCAAACAAGCATTGTGGCCATGAGGTTGGTGTCCACAATGCCGCTCAGCACATCTTCTGGAGTTCTTTTGAGAAAGGATGTCTGTGAGATGCCAGCGCAGTTGACGAGGATATCGACTGAACCAACTACATCTTGATCCTGTACAAACAAGCATGAAATTAGTTGGCTGAAGAATGGACTAAAAATACACGAGAGAGATGGGCCGATTAAAATAGAGATGCACTTACTTGATCCTTATTTCTTCCCGTAAATACTTCTTTGATGGCCTCTTGCTGAGAGACATTGAGGCGAATAAAGCGGTGATGCAGTGGGATGTCGTTGGGCTTGGATTGACTCTGAATGGAGACACCAGCTGATGAAGACGACGACGACGACGGAGGAACATATGGAGCTAATAGAGGCCCGATCTTGGGTTTAGATTCGATAGCGGAGCGGCCTAGCACGGAGACGACGGCGCCCTGGCTGGCGAACGCTCTGGCAATATGTGAGCCGATGAGGCCGGTGCCACCCACCACGGCGCAGTGCTTGCCTGCAAAAGCCATCGGCCGTTTAGGAGACACGACGTGTGGATGATATATAGGTAGATGAGCTGGAAGTAAAGATGCAAAAAATAAAAAATAAAAAGGTAACGGCTTGAGCCTGGAGGGCTGACTGGCAGCTATGTAATGTTTTCAGCCTCAATGTTCACCCATCTAGTGACGAAGGTTGACACTTGAAGTTATGCTAGCTCGCCCCGCCCCGACAAGGTGTGATTTTGTGTACATTTTCGGAGATAGAGTAGCTGAGACTGAATCTATGGGAAGAAGACAGCAATAGGAGTATAAATGTAAGACTATAAATAAAATAAAACAAAGCGAATCAAGTATATTTGAGATCTTAAGCATTATGTAAGAGTAAGATAAAGACAATATAAGTTCGAAAAAATTATTTGAATCTCTTATTTTCTTCGAGCGCCAACCTCCGTAGTAAGGGGATCGTTCCCGATATGGCGGGTACAGCGCTCTGGCTTTGGTCGTCGGCACTGCACTCCAATCAGATGCGCTGGGTTGGGTACCCTCGCATGTCCAGCGTGAGCGCCTGTCTGTTGTATTTATCCTATCATCTTAAAATGTAACTATGCATCGTCGTATTGATATAGGTAGCTTCATTTGAACGCTGTATGCGTCTAAATAAATGCAGGAATAAAAGTTATGGTGACAATGTCTCTGTCCGTGGCTGCGTGGGGGGTCCGTCATGTGGTGGAATCTCAATATCAATTAAATCCCCGGGACATGACATAATGAATTAATTACCGGGGTTGGGCGCTTTCACCAATGCCGAACGTCATAACAATCCATGGTGAATCAACACAATAATAAATATTTGGGGGTGAAGCAGTGTCAGACGGTTGATATGACTTGATTCATTGGACCTGTGAGGCCAGAGTTAGAAGGTATTGTCCTGATACCCTTTCTAGAATAAATGAATAGGTTGGTCTTGTTGGAATCGAACCCCTCAGGGATTTGATCCAACGGAACAGGGTGTGCGCGGCGCACTAAGCGGGCGTGCTGGATCAGCGAGACTCGTCTCCGCCTCAGCTGGTTAAGTTTGGGTCAACAGATGTCAGATGTTTTTTTTCCTTGTGTTGTTTATCCTGTGATGGCCCATTATCTGGTGTTGTTTGGTTGATTAAAGCAGTCAGCGAGATGACTCGATCATCATTTGCGCAAGTATTTTGTTCTAACGCACACTATGACTTTTTTTTATCGTATTTAACGTTTTAGCCTCTCGTCTCGTTTCTCTGAGCCTGTCCGCCGCCCGCTCCAGCTGGCTTTATTAGTCGACTGCCCCAACCACAGCCAGGGCCTTACGTCCGCTTGCTCCCGTCCCTGTTTCCCCACGTGCTACCAACTTCAATGTTCCCTCTTGAACTCGACCTTGCATCCGCTCTCTGTCTTTGCCATTGACGTTGAGCCGTCAAATCCCTTGCCCTTGCCGTCCCCCTCTACGACGCCCCGCGTCGCTCCCGCCCATTTCACCATGAGCGACATGCGACGCGATGCCCCGCCGTCCCAAAGTATCACAGCCACGGCCATCATCTCACCTACAACCGCGGCCAAGGACGACGATGTGACGCCTGATGCAGGACTGAGGAGCCTGAACCACTGTGTGTTTCTCTCTCCGCCCTCTCTTCCGCGGGTGGAAACACACATTTGCTGACCCCCCCTCTCTGTAGATAAACGCGCCTTGCCGAAATGGCGGTACTCGTTGCGCCAGCAGTTGCTGCCCCTGATCCGATGGGAAACGCCCTACCTAGCCTGGATGCAGAAGAAGCTGCGAACACCAGCCCTCGATAGCTACTTCGCCATTACCGCCAACCTTGGAACTCATACGTTTTTCATGATCGGCCTCCCCATATGTTTCTGGTGCGGCTATGCTGCTTTTGGCAAAGGGTAAGTCGCTGCCATCATTTATCATGTGTACTTGTGATGCGATGCGCCGATCTACGTGACCGAAACTGAATGACAACAATGCTAATAAGACCCTCCCCTTTAGACTCGTCCACATCCTGGCCCTTGGTGTATTTTGGACCGGCTTCGTTAAAGACTTTTATTCTCTCCCGCGCCCACTCTCACCACCACTACACCGTATCACTATGTCTGGCTCGGCCGCTCTCGAATATGGGTTTCCCTCTACACATAGTGCTAATGCAGTCTCTGTCGCCGTATACGCCCTCCTTTACCTGCGCAGTCCTGACAATATGCTTCCAGCAACCACGAAACTGACGCTTGAGTTTCTATCTTACTTTTACGCCGTCTCCATCATCTTCGGCCGGCTTTATTGCGGCATGCATGGATTCCTCGACGTCATTGTTGGCTCTATTATGGGTGCTGGCATTTCCTGGCTCGAATTCTACTATGGCCCTCCGCTGGATCGATATATGCATGAGAGTTCTTGGATGGCGCCGCTCGTGGCGGCACTCATCATTCTCATTCTGGTGCGCATACACCCGGAGCCTGCCGATGACTGCCCTTGCTACGATGATAGTGTGGCTTTTGCAGGCGTCCTTATTGGTCTCGAATTCGGCACTTGGACATACGGCAAACTGGAGCTGTCTCCCTGGAACACACATGCATATGGTGATAGCACCATTGATGTCACCCATCTCGGTTTGTTGGCCAACGTGGCCAGGATAGTCTTTGGTGTCCTTATCATCTTTGCCTGGCGAGAGACGATGAAGCCCCTGCTTCTTAAAACTCTTCCACACCTTTTCCGTGTTTTCGAGCAGGTTGGTGTGAACATGCCCCGGCGCTTCTTCACACCTGCTAGCAGGTACAAGTCTGTGCCTCCTGGATCTCGAATTGATACACTTTTCCCTACAGCCTCAGACTTCCCGCGTATGGTAGAGAGTATTCGTTATCCCACCACTCGCGGCCGATCTGTTTCTATCGGCCCCCAGAGTGCTGCTGATGCATACGAGACGCTTGCGTATCGCGAGCGCCGAAGACGTGAAAGTGTCGGTAGCAACAGCTTGAAAAGCAAGTCGAGCAACATGGAATTGCATAATATCCATGAGGATCGTTCTGGAAAGGCAGCCGTGGCCTCTGGATCCCAGGCGCCCCGTGCAAACGAGAACGAAAGGATCATTGGAAATGGCGACATATCCGCATCTCCAGTGGCGGAGGAAGGCCAGCCCGGTATCGTGGTGACAGAGGAAGATGGCCTGGGAGAGCAGGAGATGTTCTCCCAACTAGTAAAGCCCCGAGTACGATATGATGTGGAAGTAGTGACGAAACTTGTTGTCTATACTGGTCAGTTTTTTTTTCAATCATTCCTTGAATCCACGGCTCTGACACCCTCACAGGTATTGCTTGGTTCGCTGTGGCCATGATTCCCATGACGTTTGAGCTCGTGGGATTGGGCACAAATCATCTCCAAGCCGAGATGAAATAGGATAAGGCGTGACGTAAAACGTTGCCATATAATATTGTCCGTTCTTAACCGCCTCGTGGGCATGATTCATTTAGATATTCTTAATGCACATTTAGGGGGGTGACGGATAACTGGCGTTGCATTTGGAGCGATGGCATGATGAAAGTGAGCCTCACGACATGGCTGTAGACACTAGGATTGTCACGGGCCGTTGTTATCAAGTTGGGCTTTGATGCCACAGTGTAATGTGCTCCCGAGTGCCCTGGGCAAGCGGGATAGCGAGAAATGAGAGATGATTGGATAGCATGATAGTATATATTCACTTAGAGCATGATGCATCTTGCTCCGAATCTTATCAAGAATGCCAAAGTGTTCTTTCCTGTAAGCTTTGAAAACTCCCATTTGTAGCAGTCTTATGCTTAATACGTGGATGCCTATAAACTTGTTGGAGCAGCAAGTGGTGGTTGGTGGTGATTGGCTCAGAGCTGAGCTGACAGGGGCTTTAATTGACCAACACGGTCAGACGCGGTCTAAACGCGTCCTTAGCCACTTCTCATGACCTCACAGCAATTGACACTGCTTAACCCCCAAAAAAACCCACAACCCAATAATCTAGGAGCTTGTTTGACTACGACGGACGTTCCTCCAGCCACAATGTCAGACTTTGAAGATGAGATGGACGTCGACGGTCCTGGGCCCTCCAAGGACATTACTTTTTCTTCAGCTGCCACCAAGGGCAAGCGAAGCGTTGCCAATCTCCCAGTCGAGGCCGAAGACAGCCTCCCTTGGTACGACTAGGAGAGAAATTTGAAGACGGTTTTCTGTCGCTGACGCACTCATAGGATCGAAAAGTATCGTCCCAACACGCTCGATGATGTCTCCGGTCACCAGGACATCCTCGCAACCATTAACAAATTTGTCGATTCCAACCGCCTCCCACATCTCCTTCTCTATGGCCCCCCCGGTACGGGAAAGACGTCAACCATTCTCGCCCTCGCGCGACGAATCTACGGTACTGCCAACATGCGGCAGATGGTGCTGGAGCTGAACGCCTCCGATGACCGAGGTATCGACGTGGTGCGCGAGCAGATCAAGACGTTTGCGAGCACAAAACAGATTTTTACAATGGGCGCCAATTCTGGGGGGAAAGCCGGTGCACTGGCGGGGTTCAAGCTCATTATCCTGGACGAGGCCGACGCCATGACAAGCACTGCACAGATGGCCCTTCGCCGCATCATGGAAAAGTACACAGTCAACACGCGGTTCTGCATTATTGCCAACTATGCACACAAGCTGAGCCCTGCACTTTTGAGTCGATGCACGCGCTTCCGGTTCAGCCCGCTCAAAGAGGGTGACATTCGCGTTTTAGTAGATAAGGTGGTGGAGGAGGAGAAGGTGAATATCGGCGGGGAAGCGGTGGATGCTCTCGTCAAGCTGAGCAAGGGAGACATGCGAAGGGCCTTGAACGTTTTGCAGGCATGCCATGCATCAAGTAAGTATTGAAACCAAACCAATGCTACGCTCGGCGAGTTAACGTGCGCCAATAGGCACACCACTCAGACCGAAGGACGCCCCCAAGATTCCTGAAAGCGAGATTAAGCGGGACAACATTACAACGGAAACCATCTACAACTGCATTGCCGCACCTCCCCCGGAAGCTATCAAGGAAATTGTGTCAACCCTACTAAATACGACCGATGTCACTAGCTGCTTGAATACAGTTAATGCGCTGAAAGTGTCGCAAGGTCTGGCCCTGGCAGATATCATCACAGCGCTGTCGGAAGAGCTGGCCCAGCTGGAGGTGGGTGCTGAGGTGATGATCACCTGGTTGGATGGTCTGGCAGACATTGAGCATAGAATTGCCAGTGGCGCTAGCGAGACCATCCAGACGGGTGCGGTGGTGGGTGTTGTTCGAAGTGGCGTCGAGTTGATGAGCCGATGAAGTACCCAACATTCGGGTCGCAATTGATTCTTTGAGCAAAGACAATAGCTCGCTAGAGAAAAAAAAAATTACCGGGTTCTTGGGGCTTACAGGCATCTCATGGAAGTTCAAACTGGGCAAGCTGTCTGCATGTCCGATGAAGACAACGGGACAAGGCGCTGAAGCGGCCAACAAGCATACACTAGGCATAGGATTCATCAAGCGAGATGGCGATTGGAAGATGTTTGCTATCTGTCGGGGGCAGTAGTGTAGCAATAGTTCAGTCTACCAGACAATGTCTTGTCCCACGATGCAAGACACGATGGGGCCCAAATAATACCACAAGTCATGATGATATGACGATTGATTCGTATAGAATCGCGAAGGAGTCATTCCCTGTCGTATTCGCACCCTCTGTGGTGAATTCTTCCACCAGCCACGCCGTTGGATTGTGGCGCAAGCTACAGTATATATCTGTAGAATGGGGTCTCAAAACCCGCTAAAAAAAAACGTACTAGCCCTTATATAAACCCATCCTATCTCAGCTCGCCGAGCCTTGTATCAATCCGTCCCAGAGCATGGAGTCTCCGTGCGACTGGAGCCAGATGCAGTTCTGACCTAGAAAGACAACGACAGGGGAAACGAGAGAAAAAAAGAGACACTAGTCGCGGGAAAAGAAGCAGTGCGACAACATCACCAAACCCCTCCCCAATGGAGTCTGTGGCTTCGTCCGACGCTGGCGCCAGCGCTCCCACCGTCGTTGAACCGCTCTCTGAATCGACCGTCGCCCGTATCCCACACATTCTCCCTCACGAGCGCGTCTTCCCCATCCAGATCGGCAGCGAGCTATTCAAGCTCTCCGGCGCTTCGCTCTCCTCTGATGGTACGTCGTTTGCGCTCCCGGTTGCGGGCGGGCACCCTCTCTGCCTCTACCCTAGTGCCCAAGCTGGCCCCCAAATGCGCCCCAAGCAGCAGTTCCTTTGGGGCCTGCCTGTCAACCGCACCCGCTGACTCGGATGGGAAACAGCACCCTCGTATTTCTCGCAATACTTTCTCTGCCAGCTTCGCGCCGCCGAGGAGAACGGTGAAGGACCCAACGCCCATATACGAACCCTCTACATTGATAGAGACCCTGTCATCTTCCGCGACATCTCCCTCCATCTCCAGGGCTACCATGTGCAGCCTCGCGACGGCGAACACTTTGTGCGCCTGTTTTCAGATGCGCAATTCTACAGCCGTACGTTTGGAACCCCAGCATGCGCATACGACACATGCATATCATCATTCAATTGAATGTGCTGACTCCCGGGTGTGACAGTGCCCAAGTTGATCTCCCAGCTCTACGAAGAGAGCATCTTTATCTCTATCGGCCACCGCGAGTTCCAGATACCCCGCGACATCTTCACCGACCCGGGCAACTCGCCAAACTTCTTTTCCCTGGGCTTTGCCGTCTTCTTCTCCCGCCCCGACGACCTGTTCCCGGGCCTCGACCGCGACGGCCTCATACGCCCACCATCGATCCTCCCGCCCTCGGTACCCAACCGCAGCGCCGAGACGTTTGCAGAGCTGCTCCGCCTCCTAAGGGGCTATCCGGTCCGCATCCGCGACGAGGTTCACCGCCAGGATCTGCTGCGCGACGCCCGATACTTCCACTTCAAGGGCCTAGAGCAACGGCTAATCCCCCACTCTATCACATACAACTCAACCCGTCGGCGCGAGGAGATTGTGCTCCGGCTGGAGAATGTCCAAAAGAGCGGCATCGGTGTGCTCAACGAAGGGCCGGAGCCCATTATGGGCTGGGTCCAATACGCACGGCCTTACGTTGACGAGAAGCCAGCCGAGCTGGTACTGGAGATTGGTGGTGAAACGACAAAGATTCATTTTGCCGGAGGCGTTCCCAGAGCCGAGTTCTTCAAGGACACCAAAGCTCGTGTGGCCAAGCTCTTTGAAGTCATTGCCACAAAGCTCAACCTCCCGCCTACAACACAACCCCTCGGCCTGCTCATGGCCTCTGGCGGTGCTGGCTCACAGCCTCCTACGCCAGGCAACACGCCATTGAGCGAGGATCTCGTCCGCGTTGTGCTTGATTCTGAGTCGGCAATCGTCCTTGACGGCAAGGAGCACATCCGGGAGTCCGTCATCGAAGAGCCGGTGCCCCTCTCCGCCGTAGATTCACCCGCTAGCAGCATCGGTAATGGGGTTATCCCTCCAGCAAACCCACGCAAGCGGCGACGAACAGACGGCAGCGTTCCTCCCGGTGACGAGGAGTGGACCGTCATGACGGGCCAGTGGCGCCTCCGGATCCAAAGCTCCAAGAGCAGCAAGAGTGCCGTTGAGTGCTTCCTAGTTGCCGTCAAGCTTGACGCTGTTAGCTCTCAGTTGGGGCGCAACATGGCAAGAGGCTTCCTCGGCAGCTGACGACGCTCCCCGACCCAGATGAATTTGTTTTGCAAGGCCTACAGGGAAAAGAGGTGTTGAGGGCATGAACTGGGGTTCATCCAACATAGGAGTTGATGGTCTTGTGGATATATGTCTAGCACATAGGAACGTTTTCGTCCTTGCTTTTTTGGTTCTTTTCCTTTTTCTTTTTCGACTTCGATACCATTGCTCTTTATCATGCCTTGCGGCTTCGTCTATAATATTACATATAACAAGCCTGGAGACAATTTACTGTCACATTCAGCCCCTATTTAAGTTTCTAAACGAAACAAAGCAGTTCATTTTTTGGCTAAGCAGCAAGCCAATGCTGATAAAAGGGATGGAATGTATACAAACGGCCACCACCAAAACCAACCATTACGTTGTGGCCCAAAAAGAGACGAAGCATATAAAGAGACATGAGCCTTCGTACATCAAATGCATCATCAAACAAACCCAAAAACAAGCAGCGAACTAATAGCACCGCTCGTGGAGACACCAAAAGCTATCATCCCATCCAAACGTCTGATTCAACATTATTTTTTGTTGTCCGACAAGCCTAAAGGAAAGAAAAAAACCACACGAGAAAGCAAGGTGATGAGAAACGCCTCCTTCGCCTGGCTCCAAAAGCAAAAACAGATGCGAGGCGTCAGAATAACAAAACAAGTCCGCGGTGGCGAGATAAGAATAGGGGAAATGGCCACACAATCTTTCTAAACATCGACTCCGACCGGGGAGGAAATGTGGGGGATAAGGCTATGGTGGAGAGGAGGTTCGTCACGTCGTATCGCAGGCACCAGCCCGAGAGTGTCTGGAGAGCGTTTAACGCTTCTTATTAGCGGCAGCAGAGATGCTAGCCGTCGGGGCGCTCATGTTCCTGCGCTCAACGCCTTCCACCATCTTTCGACGAGGCGTCATGGTGCCTTGGGCTATAGAGCGGGCACGTCCGCGGCGCTCGCGAATCTTGGCGAGGGCTTCCTCTCGGGTCATGGTTGGGGTCAGAGCAGGGTTCGTCAGGTCGAATGTGGCCCTGTCTCGAGACGGGGTGCGAAGTCTCTCGTTGAAAGATACACTGTTGCGGGCGGTATCGTCGTGGATGGGCACGGAGGTGGTGGTGGTAACGGTGTAGAAAGCAGCGGAGGTGTGTGGCCGATCGTCGGTAGCTGACTCTGCCTCGCCCTCGGTCTGGGCTCGGGGAAGTACGTCTGGCATAGTGGGAATAGAAGGCAAGGGGGCCGAGTGAATCTCATCATATTGGTCCTCATGAGGAGCATCGAGCAACGAAGCGAGGGAGGCACGTTCCTGGGCCAGTAGCGCGAAAGAAGGGGGCTCCACGGAAGGAGTTCGAGCGTACATACGAGGGTTTCGCTCTCCTTCGTCCACCTCAGCACGCTCACCCGTCGAAAACTTGGATAGGCGTTCAGTTTGAGAGTCGCGGTTAGGCTCCCTGGTCATCTCCAGTTCTCCCTTGGCCTTCGTTGCCTCTTCGTTTTCAGCACGGGTCTGTGCCTGGAAAGCCTCGGCTTCTAGTTCAGATACTGTGCGAAAGATGCCCTCCTTGGGGCAAAAGATGGTGCTGAGACGAGGGGCCTTCTTGGTTCTGGGCGCAGGTGGCTTGGGGGTGATGTCCTCCTGGGACTCCTCGACCTGAGGCTCAGGTCGTAGCTGGGCCTGGGGTTCCTCAACGCGAGGCAGAGTTGGAGCACGATCCTGAAAATCCGATGTGTTCAGCTTGACCACCTTGTCATGTGGGCTCTCCAGGCCAATTGAGCTTCGTCTCTTTTTTTGGTGTAGTGACGACTTAGCCTTGGCGCAAGGGCAGCAACGAAATTTGCATTCCAGTTGGAGGAACTCGACCATTTCCTGAGCACGGTCGGCTCGCTGTCGCTCGAATTGCAGCTGCATGCTGAGCTCGTCAATCTCTGCCTCGCTAGCGGCCGAAGATACGATCTCCAGCGTCGACAGAGAGACACGGGGCTCCTTTCTCTTCTTGGGTGAGGCGAATTCGTCGTCAGCGTCGCTGGCGGCAGGGAGGGGGATTCGTCCCTCTGCTGCGATTCGGGCTACTTCTTCGTTTTTGGCAGCCGTCTTGAAGGCGTCACGCTCCTGCTCAACAACCTTGATGCGTTCGAGTGCCAGGTCGAGCTGTTCTTGGACGCCAACAATTTGATAGCGTGCCGTAAACGCCTCCTGCTCGCGGACTTTGCTTCGCTCCTTTTCGCGCTTCAGACTCTCATCGGTCGTCTTGATTGTGGTTCTTGCAGACTTGAGTTCCTCTTGAAGCTTTACAATAGATGATTGGGTCTTGAACGTCTCCTTTCGTGCTCGTCGGATCTCCTTCTCCCATAGGGCTTGTGTGTGTGCGTGCGTCTCCTTGGCGCGACCGTAATTTTCCTTTTCGTCAGTCAGCGAGGGCAATCCTCATGTGCCAGTCCCGGCGTAGCTCACCATTAATGTTTCCAGGCGTTCCCCGACTCTTCGTTCACGGTCCTTTCCTTCCTCGATGGCCTTCTGTAAGGCCTTGACTTCATCCTTGGATTTCCGCACCTCAGTCTCGGCCTCCTCGCGGCCCAGCATGGCGCGCTTGAGGGCAGCGTCGGCTGTCTTGCGCTCGAGCTGCTTTGACTGCAGGGAAACACTGAGGTTGTTGAATTGGCTGATTTTATCGTGCACTGAACTCTCGCGGGCTTCTTGTCGGTGGTGGGAGAATATCGATTCCCTTTGTTGATTCACACGCTCCGCTGTTGCGGCCTGGAGGGGCCCGCCTGGAGAACCAGGTAGGCTCGGGCTCTGCGACATTGTGACTGGGATCTCTCGAGCGTAGGTTTGTGACGGGGTCAGTATAGACGGCGAAGATATAATCCCGTTGAAGGTTGTTGTGAGGTGGGTTGTTGGGTTTATTGATGCAGTGGGCTTGTTGATGTTACTCTCCGCCAAAAAGGCGCCATATTGGCCGGTCAACGCAAGTCCCCATGCGACATACACGGCCACCGTCATTCTATCCCCGCTGCCACCAATCATGCGCGTTAAAATATGCTGACCCCGCTCCCAGGGGGGGTGCGAACTGATAAGGATTTTATGGGGACGATAAGCTTTGACAGTTGGAATATTCCTTGAAGCTCGTGTCAATCTGAGGAGCGGGCCGAAAGGACAAGTAACTGACAGGCCACATCGGCTTTTACGACATCTTGAGATCGCAAAGCCGTTCGCTTATTTTTCTTTTTCTCCTGACAAATACCACTGCATACCTCCCCTCCCCGGAATCCAATTTCGCAGCCCAGACAACACACATCATGGCGGACGAGGACTCGACCGTGCGACAGCGCAAGCCGGCGTCAGAGCAGGAGCCAGAGCGCGAGTCTACCTCGAACTCCCCAGAGAAGAAGACCAAGAAGAAGCGCCGCTCGCGCGTCGAGGAGGAAGACGATTACACCCCATGGGTCGACATTCTCCGTGTCCTGACCTTCCTGTTGCTAGCCTCGTGCGGCGTCAGCTACGTCATCAGTGGCGGAGAGAGCTGGTGGTGGGGGATGAAGGACAAGCCCGATGTCCTGACTATCAACTACTGGAAGGAGGTGCTTAAGGGACCAGTTGAGTTTTCCTCCCCAAGGAACCGTCTATGAATGAAACCACCGGCTAACGGGCTTCCCTCCTTAGGATCCGCCCATCCACTTGACCCTTGAGGAGCTGGCCAAGTACGACGGCAGCAACGACGATTTGCCTGTATACATCAGCCTCAATGGCACCATCTTCGACGTCTCCAATGGCCGCCATATCTATGGCCCCGGAGGTTCCTACAGCGTGTTCGCCGGCCGTGATGCCTCTCGCGCCTTCGTGACCGGCTGCTTCCAGTCGGACCGCACCGCCGACATGCGCGGCGTTGAGCGCATGTACATGCCCCTGGATGACCCAGAGACCGACGCCCACTGGTCCGAGCAGGAGCTTGTTGCACTGCGCGCCCGGGAGCTCGAGGCCGCTAAGGAGAGGGCCCACGGAGCACTTCTCCACTGGGTCAAGTTCTTCTCCAACAGCAAAAAGTATCACAAGGTCGGATATCTTGTCCGAGAGGAGGACTGGCTGGAAAAGGAACCGCTGAAGGAGCTATGTGAGGCCGCGCAAAAGGGGAGGAAGAAGCGAGTGATCCCTTCCAAGCAAAACAACTGATTCACTATTCCAGCCTATATTTTGGGTACATTAGCGATGTGTTTTAGGATAGTGTTTGAGTCGCCCAATCCACTTAGCCTTTTCTTTTTATGTTGAAATAATCATGTTCTACGATGTCCATACGTGATCTAAAACATTTGTGTACAGTCAAGTCAACAACAAGCCCATTTTTTCTGGGGTTTCAACGTAATGCTCATCAATTCAATGCAAGTACCGTAAAACTACCGTCCTCCACTAAATCGTTGTAAATGAAGATTTTCCAAGACCCTGGCTTAGAACACCCCCCTGACCCCGTATATCGCACATGACAAAGAAGAAAAAAAAGTGTGGGGGCTGCAAGCAGCAATTGGATATAAACAGAGGCAACGGGTATGTGATTAAAAGGCAGTGACGAGAGCCTGCTCATCTTTAAATGAATCCAAGCCGCCACTCACAGCAGCATGAGACTTGCCACCAAAGCCAACAACAACGTGCTGGGAGAGGACAGTCTCGGGGCTGCGGCTGGAACGGCAGTCTGGGTGGAAGTACCGCCCGTAGGTGTTGAGCTTGGGCTGGTAGAAGAACCACCATCAGAGCTCGAGGCAGGTAGTTGGTTCGAGTCTGTGGCAGACTGGGCAAGGGACTTGTAGTTTTTCAGAGATCTGGTGGAATTGGCAGAGGTGCTACAGCAGCGTTAGTTATGCTCAACTGGGTCAAGGTCGCGTTAAGACTCACTTCTCATTAATCACCATGGACATGCCGCCCTGGCAATGCTGGCCCTGGCTGCAGTACAGCCAAATGGGCTTGTCATCCTTGATGGTGATGGTGTAAGTCGGGATCATTCCCCTGCCAGAGCTGGCTTTCACGGGCATGTAGCCGGAATAGATGCCCTGCACGGTCGAGTTGACATTGGAGACGGGGACGCAAGGGTTGTCAAAGTTGGACTGCGTAATGGTGTGGTTGCCGACCCAGAACTGGAACTGCACCATTGACCCAGCCGCCGCTGTGATGCTTTCGGGCCAGAACTTGAGACCGGTCTGGTTTGCTGCTGATCTCCCGACAGAGACGACTTGCACATCAACGGCTGCAAAATAAAAGAAAGAAAGAAAAGTGTCAGCTTTCGTCCACAAGCTAAAGATGCACACACGCGCGCGCTCTTACCTTGAGCCAAGCTCGCCAGCGCAAGGCAAAAAAGGAATTGGAATCGCATCGTTGCTGAGGGGGTATTAAGGGTACCTCAAACGAATATAAATGCAAATGGCTGGTGAGTACTCTGCCACCAGTGACAAGAGACGCGCGATTACTTCTTATATAAGCAGAACGATAGAATGCGGCTTGCGCTTCAAAGGTCTAGCCTCTTGAAGAATGACAGAAAGGTGAACAAGATTACACCGAGAGAGGTGGGAGGAGAGAGAGCAGGACAAAGAAAACCAATGAGTAGGAAATGGATTGTTTTAGAAAACCAAAGAGCAGTAGACGGCAGCATTGAGGAAACAGGCCATGTATTTAAACCAGCCCGTGATCGCCGACGCCGTCATGCAAGCGCCTATCGCGAAGCACATCTGAAGCAACACGGAGGTGCTGGAAGATGGAGATGCCGTCTCGGCGGCCCGTTGCTGGCCTTTCCCCAAGGCCACTGGGCAACAAAAAAAAAGCTGTAGGCGGCGGGCTGTTTTGCAACGGCCATTCTGAGACTGTGGCCAAGGGGGAGCGTGTGTGGGGAACGGAAAACGACCATGTGAAACTCTTGTTGAAGGATCGCCATTGGCGTTGGTTGAGGTTATGGATCAGGCATGCACGCACACCGTGAGATTTGGGAGTATGAGCCGGCAAGTATCGCCTAGTTCCCAAATTTGTCCCTAGTGACATTCCCAAGTTCACCGCATTTGGTTTCCTTCGGTCAAATCTTCTCCCCTAAAAGAAAGCAAAAAATTGAAGGAGGGAAAAAAACAAGAAGTATGATTTCTTGTCAGCATAGTTCCCGAGCCTCTCTATTGCCTCTGCAGCCGGGCTGCTGCGCTTCTGGGCCACCATCACACTGACACTTGTGCGGAAGGAAGCCAGAACTAGAAACTAGCCGAGAGGTCTTCCAGGTGGTTATTCGGGCCCTCTCCAGGTCGGCCAGGGTTGTCCTCCAGCTTCTCGGATGTGCCTCAACCCATAGTCTCCAACACTGCCGAGACACGCCCCGTTTCACCGCACCAGTGGGGGCGACCCACCAACCATCCAGCGTCGCAACCCCAGATTCAAACCCAAGTCACCGGCTGGCAAATATCCAACAGTCTGATAATTCCAGCCTTTACTTGGGTAGTCATCGCATTATGTTCCATCTGGAGGCTACCGACGGGTCATAATGCACCAGGGAATTAATCACGCCCTTGCTCTCTCCATCACCATAGAAACCATCGCACGAGAGTTGTTGCCCATAACTCAAGACAGGCACCGAAGAGTCTATATTCGTGGCACATCGTTGAAACATCTTTTCATAGACCTCATCCCAAGTTGACCGGCTTGCTGAACATAAAACATATACACTTATCAGAATACCACTTTCCACTGTTACGTGCCTCTCCCACCTTGACTAAACTCGTTGACCGATTGCAGCCAAGAGGAACCGCCACTAAATCAGATATATGAGTTCCCATTACGAGCCGCATTCTTACAATGCCTTAATGTTTATTATCCACTTCCGCTGAGTGCTATAGCCAGGTCAGTCATTGGGCCGCTGGCACCCCATTGTTGAACCGAGGAAAACTTGCCAATAGGCCATTCATTCGGCCAACGCCTCCCTTCGCAATAGCGAATTTGGGGCCAACGCTATTACACGACCCCAACCCTGGAACGGCCTTAGATAACTTTGGGCTTAAATGTCCAAGCCGGCAGATAGGGTTAATTCAAAGTATTTGAAATCCCCAAAATGTCAAACACACAATGCATCGTTTGGCTCCGTTTGCGTTTTCTGTCGCCATGTTTCGTAAATTTGTTTCTATCAGTGTGTCAGTATTCCGTATTTCCAACACAATCTAGACCGGACGTACCAGGAGGCATATATATCTACCCAGCAACAACAGCCAACCAAAGACCACATCGACAACATGGCCAAACTTCACAGGTCTAACAACAACTGCGGTGACACTTTCTCTAAATCTTCGACCTAAAATGGGACCAATCAGCCACATGCCAATTCGTAAGCCCAAACAAACAAGCATGACCAACTTCTAAGAATCCGCCATCCTTCTCAACTGCCGCACGCGCAATTGCTTCCCTCACAAAAATATCAAAGTATTTCCCCGTGGCTGCATTGGCATCCTTTGATATTCGAGTCGCATCCTTGGTGAAAAACTCGTGCAGGAGGCGCGTCAGGAGATCCCGCGGGATCGTCTTCTCTGACTCGGGTTCCTCATCCTCTCCGGTGTGCACTTCTCTTTGGGAGGTAGCCCTGCGTTGTTCATCGGACGACTCGAAGGGGTTGCTGGAATCATCCTCTGCAGTTGTGGGGGGGTTCTTGCTCGTTGTAGCAGGCCGTCCACGACGGGCGCCCGAAGATTGCTTTGGGGGCATACTCGGCACCAAGGCAAAAGGCAAAACAAGAAAGATGCTGGAAGTTGGACATGGAGGTTGGGCGAACTGAGGTCGCGCCGCTTTGGAGGGGTCACAAATGAACCCAAGCTTAGTCATCGAGGTCAGCTGCGTGTCATTTCATGATAGCATCAGCTAAAGGTTTGGGCAAAATGCGGCCACCCTACGGCCACCCCATTCTAGTTCTACGAAATGGTTAGATGAGTAGATTCACAGCGATGTCACGTCGGGCAAAGCAAGTGTGGCACAGGATCATAAGGAACATATGATGAGAAAATTCTAATACAGTCAAGGGAAATTGCATTGCATAGGTGTATAAATTACAGCGACCTAGAAAGGTAGGCACAGCAAGAGGAAGAAAGACGCCAAGCCTATGCCAGTCTAACCCGCGAAGAGTTAGTGTTGCAGAGAACCACGCGTACGGGTATCTATTACAACTTCCCTCTTCCTGCACTTCGTTCTCGCCCTTTTTTATCAACCAGCCGTCATCAGGCCAGTCGACGGAATTCTCCACCACGATTCTCTCCCGAAGGAATTCTATACAGATGTTAGGGTTAAGGGAATTTAACCAGAGCCACCCTTGAAGGCCTTGCCGAAGAGGAGGACCTGGAGCTGATCGTAGATGGACAGGACACCAGCACCGGCAACACCACGGAGAATGTTGGCACCAGCACCCTTGAAGAGAGACTTGACACCCTCCTTGGCGACGATCTGCTGAGCAGCGTCGAGAGTGTTCTTGTACTTGACGGCCTGGCCAGAGGTCATCATCATTCGTCGTCGGATGGTGTCCAGAGGGTAAGAGGCAATACCGGCACCAGTGGTGACGACCCATCCAAGAGCGAAAGAGGCAAGGAAGTTGTTGGCGAGGTTGCCGACGAGGACGACGGGCTTGATGGAGTCGTACATTCCGAAGTAGAGACCACGGTAGACGACGATACCAGCAACGGAGGGCATGAAACCACGGTACAGACCGGCAATACCATCAGAGGCAAGGGTCTTGCGGTAGACGTCAACGAGACCGTTGAACTGACGATCACCACCACCCTTGGCGTTCTTGGCATCGTTGGCAAGACGAGTACGGGCGTAGTCAAGGGAGTAGACGAAAAGGAGGGAAGTGGCACCAGCAGCACCACCGGAGGCAAGGTTACCAGCCATCCACAGGGCGTAGCCATCACGCTCCTTCTTGTAACCGAACATCTTCTTGAACTTGTCACGGAAAGCGAAGTTCAGAGCCTGGGTAGGGAAGTATCGGATGACGTTGGCAGTGTTGCCTCGCCAGAGGGACATGACACCCTCGTCAGCCATGGTGCGCTTGAAGCAGTCACCAATGCCTCCGTACTTGCGGTCAAGACGACCCTGCTTGATCATCTCATCCTGTTGGTGTTGTCAGCATTGGTTCATGTGAGCATATGCTTATTTGCCCTCTGCACGTGACAGCTGCCAAATTTTCGAAACATGGTAAAACTGAAACGGGTGCAAAAACAAAAAGGCATCAAAGGCTATCACTAACCTGGTTCTGGATAAGGAGCTTGACACGCTCGATGGGGGCGGCAGCGGTCTTCGAGACGGCGGCGGAGACACCACCCACTATATTAGAGTTGTTAGTATCGGATCGGTGTGGTCCAAGGTAGAGGGCAGCCATATGACAACACTAGGTCATCTCGGCATATCCCGTGACGATGGGATGGAACATACTCAGGAAGTCGGCCAAAAAGGGCTGCGAAAGAAGACACGTTAGCGCTTGTTCTGAATCTCGGGTGTGAACTCCATTCCCCGAGCTCGGCAGAAAGGCAGCGTCCTGATAGAAGCAATCCAGCTGAATAGCATGCTCAATGCAAGCAGCCAAGTGTTTCGGTACCTTGGAAGGAAGCCAATTGAAGCATTCGATCAAGTCGGGCAGGCTCCAGCAGGTAGATAAACAGCTATCGTGAACGCGGCATTTCATGGCCATACGGATGACGGGGAAAGTGGGAGGAGGGGACGGGTTCGATGACTTACCGGCATGCCCAGAACCTTCTGTTGCTCAGCCATTGTGACGACTACTTTCCCTTGACAGAAAGAATTGAGGGGAGATGGAGAGATGAAGGAGAGAGAAAGAAAGGTGGGAAGTCGAGCGAAATAAATTCTGCTCCGACGGGGGGTGGAGGATGGTTTTTTGGGGGGGGAGGGAAAAAAATTGCGGCGGATCTGGAGGTAGGCGCTTTTGAGCGAATCTTCCCGGCTCGCGCTAAAGGGAGCTGGGACCCCCAGCTGCTCTCCAGTCCTTCCCTGGCAACAGCACTGTGGCGGCCTGAGGCCATGGCCTCACAGGGGGTGCGCCTCAGCTTGTGGCAGCCCCGTGAGAGGTCCTGAAAGCCTGCAAGAACCAGCAAGGGACCCATCAGAGCACGCGAAGGGTGTCCAGGGTGGGTCTATCGGGGCGTGTCCAACCAGTGGCCAAGCTTGGGGACAGACTGGCCCAGCCTGGGCAGTAGCCGGCTGCGAGATTGAGATGCCGGTTCACCCCGACTTTTTGTCGCTCGCCGAGACCTAGACCCGTCCACCAGTGCCTGAGAGCTGCAAACTGTACTGTACTGACACCCAAATCAAGGGGCCACCTCAAGCACACACTGTGGCAGGACTGGTTGATCCTGCCAAAGAGCCCAAGGACCAACGGACCCCCCGATAAAGCAAGCACTCCAATCTCCAATGACCTCTCTTTTGCCTCAATTCACATCCAGCCATCGCCCGGGCTCCCGCACCACCGCCCGTCTTGGATATATCTCACCCATCCACCCATGTTCCCCAGCCCATCACCGTGTGTGTTCATGTCGCAGCCAACTTCCGGGACCCGTCTCACAAGCAAGAATCCACCTTAGCCACTGCGGTCTCAGCGACCTTCCTGGGCAGCCATACCCACATATACCTGCCCTTTGGGGTTTCGTCCACCGTGTGCGTCATTAGATCTTGGTGCCCCTCCGCGAGTCCCCGGTAATAGCTAGACCTCCCACCGGCTTCTCTGTTACTTTTTTTCCTTGCCTCAGCCAATATCAAACAAAACGAATAAACCTACCTAGTCAAAGCAAACCCAATCAATCACAATTCACACCCTCGTTTAAAACCTAAGCCTGCAGGCTCCTCAATTATATACAAAGTCGGAAGAAGAAGATAAAACATATACCTATTTTTCACCCAGTGCTCAATTTGTCCAACACTAATCCAAACTACTGATAGTATGTACAATAAACATGTGTTCCCGTCCTCGGCACTAGCTCATGTACCTCTAGTGGATACAACGGACACGCAAAATTTGATGTCCATCGCCAGCGTTCCGGTCTAGCGCTTCAAAGGCCCGCCCATCTCTTGCGCCCCGGCCCCCTGAGTTCCACCAGCAGCAAGGGAGAGGACACAGGAGCCGAGCTAAAACACTCTCTTCTCCGTCCATCCTTCAGGGGGGGTGTCCCTCGGAGAGAACTATGTATCCCACAGCCGCCGCCTGTACCCAGCAGTGAGTATTAATGTGCTGTATCTGACGCTCCGAAGCTCGTAAAGGCACCCTTTAAACCGAAGATGAATCCGCCACCGCCGCCTCGCCTCGTGTTCCCTGAAATAAGTACGCAACCTTCATAATCTGCTGGTTACCGTTGGCCTCGGTAAATTCTGCGGGCCTGTGCCTGTACTGTATGGCGTACATCAGTGTCGTACAGTGTACGTATCGGTAAAAGATTTCTCGCTTGCAACTTTCTCATCTCTATTTCGGAATAACCAACCATCAACCACATTTACAAGGCACTGGTTTGCATTTCAGTCATCTCTATTTAATTGCCAGTTGGTCTTATTGCATCGCATTGATGACAAGACTTTATTTGACTCCTTAGGCACGATACCGTGGAAAACATGTCTTTGGGGTGTGAGGATCTCAATTGCTCCCGAGAACCCTGCGGCAAGTAGGATTACGCCGATCTGAGAGAAAAAAGCCAATTGACCTATGAATAGCCGCCCCGTCGGAAGGTATAGACCCACTTTCATCTTTGCCATCCCAAGCCAAGAATGCCAACAGAGGTGTCGAGACTTGACGCAGAGTCATTTGTCGTGTACAAACTTCCAATTGACTTCATCATTTTGCCGCTCAATGCTTTTGTCACTTAGATTCTGGCTGTATGAACGAACGTACACCGCTTGATTGACCGAGCTCTCTCGCGGGCTCGAGCGTCATCCAGACCCGGCAGATATTGTTCAAAGCCTTCTCACCGTAAACACTGTTGAAAAGACATTCGTGTTGCACGAATATTAAAGAGTCCATGGTGCCCCAGTTCTTTCCACATAAGATCTTCCCCCTTGTTACGACCTGTCACAATATTCGCCTCGCTCGAGTCAGGCTGGCTTGCTTACCATCATGGCCAGGGATTCAATGATGGTTTCGATGACGCCGGAAATACAGCCTGAGGCACCCAACTCCAGGCACCTAATTCCCGGCACCTGCTCCAATTTTGACAGTCCGCACAGGTTTTTCTCACGTGACCATGCCCCGAACGTCCACAACTCTGCCGAAGAGTTTATCTGGAGTTACGACGGCCTCAGCCTCCAATGGCTTTTGCCCGATTCCCAAGATTGTGAGCTTAACCAACGAAAAAAAATGAGCTGGCTTGAGGACTCGACGATAATTTGGGTCAACTCTATCCGTGGAACTGTACAATTCAGCAACAAGTGCATGTTTGGTTCTTGTGGTAGTATTTGATTTCCCATCTCCATAATGAGGCCTGCCTATTTCAAGGTGGCTAATATGATATGGGCTTTCAGCCATGGCCAGTCCAAGTCAAGATGTTATGCAGCCAACTTGAACTTGCTACGTGACAGTCATCAGTTGGTCAGTTGAAGTGGAATTCATCGCCAGACTACCGTTAAGCACGACACATTTGTTATGATTGGTGGTTAATGTCTTCTCTACCAAAGGTTGAGGATTTCTATCTGCCCACAAAACGGATACCAAAAGGAATAATCCAAGGCTTAATCTTTAGGGACAGATGAGCTCGTATAGGTTAGAAGTACATTTGAACAACCCCCACCTTCTTCCCACCAGAATTCATGTCACGGATAGGCACATTGCTTTTTGTCTTTTTGAAGATCTTTCATTTCGTTGCAATGTATGCTAAAGCAATTCCGGTCCCTATGCTACACCGAGCATGGATAGCGTCCCAACCAGGCTTTTTGTTTTGCCTTTCAACACCCGCCAAACCCTGTGGTCTGTCTATCGTCCAAACCACCCAGACGCGAAATCGTGAGACTCAAATCTTTTCGTTCATTGCACTTAGTCAGAAGCACCAACGGCACGGGCTGCAAGCATTGTTAGCATTTTTTGGAGCTAGGAGATTATTGTTCGCTCAAAAGCAAATCAGGGCGAGCGTACTGTAGATCTTCATCTTGCTGTGGGTGACAATGGGCTTGATCATGCCCTTCTCCTCGAGGTCGGCAAGGCACTGGCGGGCCAGAGAGCCGTTGATCTTAAGTCGGTCGACGAGGGTGGCAATGGTGACGAGACGGTAGGACTGCACATCCTTGTAGAGCTTCTCAGAAGTGGTCTTGTCGAGGATGACGGCGTGCTGGGCCTTGTCCTTGACCTTGCCCTTGGACCTTTTGCGATGTGTAAGTTTCACGTTCAACGACGGCGATGCGCTCGTACATACCACTTCTTCTTTTGCTTCTTAGCTCCAGCAGCAGGCGCCTATTGTGAAGAAGTCAATCATCTGTCAGTTATGCACACCTCGTTGAGGCCGTATGGGCACATACCATTTTGTTATGATGTGCTGTCGTCGACTGGGTGTGGAAGACAGGAAATTGTGATAATGCGATCCAAAAACCTCCCACTTGAGCCCCCCAGCCGGAGTTCGCCCAGGGCAGCCGAGCCCTAAGAATCAGAGGGGGCGGGTACGTACCGAAATTTTGGCGAGTTCTGATTCGCCGGGTGGGCCGCCACCAAAATTTCAACCTCTCCAACCTGAGCCCACCTTTAACTTCACGAAAATCCCATCTCGACATCCGCAGTACTAACCGCAGTCCCCGTCAGTCCCAGAACCCACGACTGCTACAGAAAACATGTCTGACGCCGGCGAGATCGAGGTCGAGAACTCCGCCCTCTACGAGGTGCTTCCCAAGGACGTTGTCAAGGAGGTTGGCAACGTCAAGCTCTTCAACAAGTGGGACTACGATGTCGAGGTCCGCGACATCTCCCTGACGTACGTTTTCAAATTTATTGATTGAAAATGCCTTCACGCGGCAAGCGCCTTTGCTAATCCGAATCGCCTCGACAGTGACTACATTTCCCTGCGAAACCCCGTCTACGTCACCCACACCGCTGGCCGATATGCTACCAAGCGATTCCGCAAGGCCAACTGCCCCATCATTGAGCGATTGACCAACTCGCTCATGATGCACGGCCGCAACAACGGAAAGAAGCTCATGGCTGTCCGTATCGTTGCCCACGCCTTCGAGATTGTACGTTGAACCGGCACTTTGCAACACTTGTGTGATTTTTTGTGGCAGCGCGCTGATACTTAGGGCTAGATCCACCTCATGACCGACCAGAACCCCATCCAGATTGCCGTTGACGCCATTGTCAACTGCGGCCCCCGTGAAGACTCTACCAGAATTGGTTCCGCTGGTACCGTCCGACGACAAGCCGTCGATGTCTCTCCTCTCCGCCGAGTCAACCAGGCTATCGCCCTTCTGACCACCGGTGCCCGTGAGGCCTCGTTCCGCAACGTCAAGTCGATTGCTGAGTGCCTTGCTGAGGAACTGATCAACGCTGCCAAGGGTTCCAGCAACTCTTACGCTATCAAGAAGAAGGATGAGTTGGAGCGTGTGGCCAAGAGCAACCGATAAAAAGTGCAACGGTGGTTTTATGGCTGGAGGGGTTGCGGCTTTGGCGTGGTTCCGGAATCTTTCAGAATTGCATTTCGCGTTCATTGGGTCTGGGAACGCGGCTATGGATTGTCTTACGTGGCTCTAGAGTCTCAATAAAAAAAGTCAGGCTCCCTGAGAGTTCATTCAATTCATAATATGTATTCAACTTCTTCCTGTGATGGTACTGCTCGCCTCATCCCAAACAGCAAGATCAAGTGAAGCTACGTAATAAGACGTGTCTTCAAGGCATTGTCTCGATGTATTCTATTCACTTTTACCTGCTGGGCCTTCTGATCTCACATTAAAAGTCACATGTAATGTCAGTGGCTTTTGGTCAACCTACAGAAAGTCAACTACCACATAGGCAGAAATTAAATAGTGGCACAATGCAAAATAACGAATGCATTGGCTACACTGCGTTGCCTATCAAATCAATCTTCCTTTCCGGTATCATCCCCTCCTTTCGTAACTCATAACGCGCCGTACCTGTAGTATAAAGTTCAAAAGTCCATATCAGGGGAAACCTCCCCAATTTAGTCACCAAGTCGTGTAAACATACCAACGTATGGGACTCCGTCCTCATACCACCTCCCCAAGTCCTTATCCGCTTTAAAGCCCCAGCCCTTCCAAAATTCGGTGCTCTGTGTTGGTGTGTGAACGCAGACAAGACCGTTCCATTTGGGGATCTCCTTTTCGGTAGCAGCACCCATCTGCTGGAGACCCAGCTCCTTAATGCTCGGGTTAAAATAAGTTGGGTTTGATATCAACCAGGCGATGGCCGTGTTCACAAGCTGGACGGCAATGTTTGTGATCTTGGAATCTCGATATTCTGGCAGAACAGCTAGACGACCCAGCTTGACGTAAGGCTCTTGGCCATCGTGGAATGCAGTTGCTCGATCAACACCAAAAGTCTTTGGAGAAGCAACTTCCGGAGCATCGCCATCTTGCTTTTCTACCGTCTCCCCTTTCAGAACCCCTCTCAAATATTGACCATTCTTTTTCGGGTGCTGATCATGAGGGAAAGGAACCACCCGAATAGCACCAATGGGCACCGATGCGGACTCACTTTTCCGTGGCTGGGTCATGTTTCCGTCCTCGTCGAGAACCTCATGTTGTACAATTTTTCTCACACTAGCATAGAGAATCCAATGGCAGGAACGTGGGTCGTCGGCGTCGAATTCTTTCTCGGCGGGGATATTTTGCCCTTCGACAAAGGCTTTTTCCCGGACCTCCATGACATCCAGGAAGTCTTTGGAAGTAGATTGACGTTGCGCACCACGAGGGACACCACGTTGAAACCCTTCTAGCTGACTAGGCTCGATGAAGGTTATAAATGGAGTACCCATCGTTATCGGTGTTCAGTTGTGCGCTGGGGTGTTTGCCCAAAAGTGGTATAGCAAGCAAGCGTAGATGATAACCTAGTCGTCACTAGAGAGTACAATATCGTGGTGGTGAAATGCGAGTATAAAATGTTTTACTAATATCTTTCGGGTGGAAATGTTTACGAACGCCTGGTCATGGATTATATAGTAGCAGGTATTGTGTCAGGAGCAGGCAGCAGGCAGCAAACGCACTCCCTTGATGGATTTCCATGCACTGATGGGATTATATACGTATGGAAGGTGCCAGGCTGTTGATTTTAGCTTCGGCCAAATGTTTGCAGGTGCTGGGTGCCAAAGGGTTGGCGTCACGATCGAGTGGTGCGAATAGAGTATCCACATCTGCCAAGTGCAGGGTAACTTATATAAAATGGCCTTGGTTGCCTATGGGTCATCACCTTGCATGCATTCATAGACAATATCGATTTGCCATTAAATGTCTATACATGCTGTGAATGTATATTTTACCATGGTTTTTCTGTGGATGTGGCACTCCTTTTAGAGGGTGGAGTGACGAGAGGGTTAACACTTTGAAATCTAAGTATCGCATTGTCGTTGTGGGTTGAGACAGACAAAGGTGAAAAAAGAGGTGAACCCCCCCCCCCCCCGCCGACAGAAAAAACTAATAGTACCAACCGACGGTATCCAATGCAATTTAACCAAAAGACAGCCACTTTGAAACCAAGGTTGACAGGAATATTGTTCGTAGGACCAGTTGTAGGCACATTTTTGAACTGCCGACACTTGTCTTACACCCCAACAGGTACAAGCATAGGTAAGTTAATACTGGTTTAGACAGCGCCAAAGGGGTAAAAGAGCACATGGCATATGGCACATAATGGAATACTCGCAGCCATGTAAAATATAAAATAAAAATGCATAAATGTAGGATATGACGTCATCACTATACTGTCCAGGTCCTGACCTGATGGGGCTGCTCGCTTAACTCCATAGATTTCAACAGGCATACATTTTACCTATCATGATCATTGGGTGTGGTGCTTTCTGACGCCCACGTGGCCTGGGCTACTTACTGGGCTCAATCTGGGTGTGCGCCGAGTTGAGCCTCACATTATGTGTAAGTGCTCCACCAATGAGCGTGTACCAAACTACTTGGTCGGCTTATTATCTAAAACCGATACTGCTTGTGTCATCAAGGCTAGAACATAATGACGAGAAACGGTGAAATCACGCATCGAATAATCCAATAGAATAAATTCACTCAGATATCGCCGTAATGTACATAAAATACGTGCATATGTTAGTTCATTGAATTGTAATCAGTGCTTTCGATGTGAAATCCAGCCCAAGGCATCAACAGCCGCCCCACCAACAAGGTGCATATTCACACTCCAAAGAAGAAGCTGGACACGCCACTACCATTTCAACATGTTTATTCAACCCGCCCGAGAAGAAAATAAAACGCCAAAAGTAACAAAAAAGTTTAGGTTAACCTCTCGACCTCAGCTTCAGCCAAGTTAGACACGAAGGTCGAATCCTTGAAAGGAACCGTGGCGGATCCAAAGTCGGTGTTGGACAGGGCGGTTCGGGCTGCATCGGTCAGGCTTTCCCAGGCAATCAAAGGTTGCTGACCACCCTGAGTAGTCGTGAGGATCATTTGGTGGTTGAGAAGATAATGGCTGATGTAACCCACCAAGGGGCTGTTACTAGAGAACGTTCCAGCACTCGAGGTATCGTAGCCTCCATGCTGCGAGACGGACATGCCGACGACGCTGGCAGAGGTACTTTCGCTATCCAACCAGACAATCGCATTCTCCCAATCGTGACGATGACCAAGGCCAGTGCTAGGGGAATCCTTGGGCATGTACCATGAGTACATAATGCCAAACTTGCCGTTGTAAGTCGTACCGCGGACGTAAACCCGACCCGTGCTTGAGTCGCAATCTCCACTAGAAGATCCAGTAGGGCTCAGACCACCACTGCCAAGATAACTATTAGCTCCTGCTAGGAAGAGCTCGTACTTGTACTCTCACCTCGTGTTGCCATCTGCGTCAACGGCGGGGAAGGGCACACAGCCGTTGAAGACCTTGAGGTACGGCTTGTACTTGAGATAAAGCTCGCCGGCAGTTGTAGAGGGAACAGCCTGATTGAAACTAACGACGGCGTCGTGATCAATCACAGCGCGCCTGTGAATGGCAGCGCCAGAGACCGCCGTGATAGTAAGGGCTAGACTAGAGATGAACTGGACAATTTGCACCACTTTGACAATCAATTAGAGCCGTACAATGAGGAAGGAGAAGCAGCAACCAAAGTTAACTGGTACCCTGTGGTTACCCCGTTCCGATTGAAATATGTCGAGGGCAGGAGCCGACTTATAGATCGCAAAAACCCACGACACTAGCTATGTCGGTAAACAAACCAGGAACAGCTCAAGATTGAGCAAGATGATAGTTTTATAAGCCTGAACCGTGGGAGTGTTATGTTGTGCTATTGGACCAATAGCCCTGTATCCGGAACGGTCAATTTGAGGGCATCGTAGCCGTGGATTGGCGGATATTCAACGGTGCCGATGGTGGATAAAAGTATCGTGGGAGCTAGCTGCTTGATCGGGCATCTCGACCGTCGAGACCCCCCACAATGGAACACGATGCAAGGTGTCTTATGGACTAAAAAGCCTCGATGTCTGCTAATACCATACGCGTATGTATGTTGATCAACTGATGGGACTACATATGGTTGGTCTTTCAGATCTTTCTTTCGTTTATATTTTCACTAAGACGGAGTCGCCGGACTTATGTGGAGTGATTGTTCGCATCGAATGTATATATGAGAATCCCACAGCGTTTGTCCTTGTGTCTTGAGTGGGTGAGAGTTCTAGCAAATGTCCGGTTATCCGGCCGTGAAAGAATACAATGCTGCACGATATCACGGATCAATCACCACTCATACTTGGGCCCGGGCGCTTGAGTCGAAGATCTGACTGGCCTTGGACACCTATGAACATGACTGACTGAGACTGGCGAGGAGATGTTCTTCGGCTACCCCTGAAACAGACAACTCTCCGACGAAACCATGCAAGCCATAGGACCAGGAACCCCTCAGACCTTGGAAGAACCCCGCACCGACGGAACATATCTGCACATGATGGTTCGGAGCGTCCAAAATGCGATAGTTTTCCCTGGGCCTAGGTCATTCTGTGGCGGACGGTGTGATAGTAGGCGACGGGGTGGCATGGGTGCTTGTGAGTTGGTGGGGGGATAATAGAACTGAATGCCAGTACGAGGTATGCAATTTGTATTCATCGTCAAGAAATTCGAAAACTCCATAACCTGGGCACTCGAAAGTGAGGGTCAGCCGAATAAGGGGCCTGGCTTGTTAGAGAGCAACGTTTGTCGTGAAACGTCTAATAGTGGATTGTGTGGGCGCTCGGGCGATGATGCATGTTTTTTATTTTATTTTGGACAAAGCGCAAGTCTGCACAGACTTGAGGGCGTCGATGTTGTGCAGAATCGGCGCGAACTACTACGTACCGCGGTGGAGAATAACCAGTAGCGCAAGCAAGTAATTATTGTAGCGTCATCTGCAGCGGGAGCACTTCTGAATATGACATGGGTGCCAGTGCCATGCCGAAGTTTGGTGCATATCTTGTCTCGCAACTTGTAGGGAGGGTGGCGCGGAGAGTTTACGCGATAAATGCCGTGTCAGAGGCTGGTTGACGTGGCTTGGGCACTTGGGGTTGGTACGTGCGTCGAGAAAGACTGTTCGAAACCGGCCTGACCCCTGCACGGGCCTGTGCATCGGGAGTGGCCCATGAGACACACGACATTGGATGACGATTGGACATAGCTTCTGTAGTGCCGATGCAGGTACAGGAATGGAAGTGCATGTTTCCGGGGACCGCGACATGACCGCGACATGACCGCGACATGACAACGACGACGACGACAGCGACGACAGCGGCCGCGACAGTGAACAGCCACGGACGGCGGTGGCGACACCGATGGGCTGTGGCTGGAGAGTTCCGCAGACGGAAGAAGTTACACGTGGCCGCTGAGCTGAACAAGACTTAAAGCATGTTTCCGCCTCCCGTGCCAGCCCACTGGGGTACGGATATGGAGCAGGTGGCCCCCAGTGTAGGCTAAATGCTGAACAGAGAACGCATCCGGGAAGGGATGGGAATGGACGAAAAGTCTAGCATATATTACAGGTAAATTGGGATGAAATGGACGGGAGGGACTGGGTCCATTTGGTGAGATGGCGCTGGCACGAGCCATCGACACTTTGTGTTTGCCCAGAGCGGGAGCTGGGAGAGGACAGGAGACTGGAGTGCCTGGCCGGCCAACCAACCACGGGCCGTGACGTCGCGAGCCCGAGGGCACAGCATACGACAACTGCTGGGCAATGTTTTGACTTTCTGGCCGTTGCTGGATTGAGGCACAGAAGATTTCGACGGGCGCGGAACAGTTGGGATGAGGGTAAACCTTGCCGCAAGCAGCCTCGGGTTTAGGGGAACGGGGATCAACGTTGGGCTGTGCACCGGGTATGCAACCTGCAGGAGCACACAAATTTCTTCTTATCCTGCAGACGGCGTCGACGGAGATCCGAAAGCGAATGGGGCTGCCGTCGAACGGGAACGCTCTGTGTTTTTCTCGTTGGTAGGGGAGCATGCAAGAAAAAGCAACCTGTGGCTCTGTTGAATTGAATGCCCGGAGCCGAGGCCTCTGTGAGGCGCCACAGGGCACTTTAGCTGGCGGATAGTGGGTAATTTTTTCTCTCTCTTTCTTGGTGGTGGAGATGTCCAGTGAGACCCAGGCTGTGGAAATTTCGCTTTCGTCCCGTCGTCGCAGACACCCATTTGCCATCGCATGACGACCTGGGGGACCGCAGCAGACTGGGTACCTGTAAATTACACCCATTTACTGCTCATGTACTTTGTACCTTGATGTCGATCTTGCCATGCCAACGTTTCGAGTCACGGTGATTTTTTTTGATTCAGATTCAAGACTCAGATTGGATGCCCGCAGTGACAGCGCAGACACCATCCATCCCTTGCCCAGGTCAGCCACCACACAAGTCCGGCGCAAACCCACCTTCCCACTCATCTATCCCACGTCGACGCTTCGCATCCCACACAGGCCACGGAAAGGCTGAGGCCACCCCTCGATCTAGAACCACCCTTGCCGTTGCCAGTTGCTAGCTTTCTCGCAAGCAGCGGCGCGTTTGCTCAGGGGGGCCTTGGTTTTTTTCTTTCTTTTTTTCTTTTTGGTTTTTGCGCTTGTCAGCCAAAAGCATCACTTTCCTTGGTCTCTACACTAGAATTCCTCTACTGACTTGAGTCTCCCCTTGACGTTGTCAAGTTTCCCATTTCGACACACTGTCTTGCCTCTTTTCTTTCTATTCTTCCCTCTCCTCTTTTTTTGTGTGCAATATTGTCTATTTGGTGGGATCCCCCATCCATGCTCCCACAATTGGCTGTCGCGGCCCCTCTTCCTCCCCCATCGCGCTACGACCCTTGATGCATCGTCGACTACCGCCGACACGTCTCGACAACGATCGATTTCAAAATAACATCTTTCCTTACTCCCACACATAACAGGTACATCCCGTTGACGCCCCGCCATCGTCGAACTCCTTCTGCATAGCGCCGAGCCTTTCGGCAACCACAACCTGCGGGGGCTTACAATATCCGTCTGCAGGAACCTCATTCGACTGAGGCCGACCTCCGTGCATTTCAATGCCCTGGCAGCCTCTCCCCCGCATTGCCTTCGCCGTTGCGACCTACCCGTTCCCAGCATCGAGCCCGGCTGACCTCCCGCTCGAAATCGGCGATGAGCTTTACATCATTGAGGAGACGCCTGACGGCAACTGGCTGCGTGGCTACCTTGTAGCCCCTCCCAGTCTGCTGGCAGGTCTCACATCCGTTAAGGGTCAGACTCTCGAAGCTCGCGTATTTAGCGGTATATTTCCTCGCAGCTGTGTTGAGGTTCGAGAAGTACTCGGTGAATATGAGGATGGAGAAGGTGACGACGCGGTGAGCGACGGCGCCGCCACTTCATCTGGAGATGTCCGGCCCGCAAGCGATTCGGCCAAGAGCGGTGTCACCAGTGCCTCTACGCCCAAGTCGAGGAGCGATGATCATGGATTGACAACCTCTGACAATGGCAGAACAAATTTCAAAGAACTCTCTAATGGAATCTTGGGTGGCTTATCTGTTCCCATCAAGCGAGACCCTGATGCGCCACGCCCAGCCGCCCCGGTTCCAATGTTGAAGATTGGAGACGAGACACCGACCTCCGTATCCGAGCCCCTGGTTGACGAAATCGCATCCTGCCTTCGAGAGTGGCATTCGACCAACTTGCACCAACTTCTCCTTTCCCGCCAATACTCCCGGCTAGATGAGCTTTCCCAAATCATCAACCGTCTCAACCTTAACCGACAACAATTCTTTTACAATGTCCTTACCGCCCACGAATACGAACGATTACGAGAACAGACCGTCTGGGACTTGGTTAGGGTGAATAAGCTTTGTGGAGGGGAGGTTATTGTGAGGGATCCAGAGGCTCGTGGCCGAATCCTCACCGCCGACGACTGCATCGTCAAAATCACAAAGCTACAGTCTGTAATGAGTCTGTTGGACGAGCCCCCACAACCCGCCATTGAATTGACCGCTTTGCATCATCTCTTGGTAGAGGTCAAGGGCTTTGCTGGGGTAATGGCTGAGGAAACAACTCTTGTCGTATACCTGGCCAGCAAACACCAGCATACCAAGGTCGTAACATTGACAGAGTCTTTCTCAATTGCTATTCCTTCTGGGGGCTCCATCGGAAACTTGTCAAAGGATATTCAGACCAAAACTCTTTTCACCGATCTATCGTCGCAAGATGTCGGTGATGTTCCGTCGGCTGAATCCGAGCTGTTCCTGGTGGTTAAGGTTGTGGCTTCCCAGCCCGTTGTGACTACCAAGCCACCATCTCGCTCGGGCACCGCGCCTGCGGGCTCATTCCCCGGTACGCCCCTTAAACCTACTTCTTCTGGTGGCCTCAAATCCCGGAGAAGTCTAATGTGGGGCAATAAGAGTGCACGAGGTGCGTTTTCCAGGGGTTCCCCGACGGTGGGACGAATGGATGCAGTGTCAGAAAATGAAGACCCGCGACCAGAAACGAATGATGTCGGCAGTCGAGAGGGTCAGCAACCTCCGAGTACAGCGGGCTCCAGGACTGGCTCTTCGCACAGCGTCCAGATGGCGGACCGCATTGTTGGAGTGGGCGTTTTGCGCCTCAATTCTATTATGAAGCACGAGGAAGAAATTGAACAGGTGATAAATGTCTGGTCAGAGTCTCCTCGCGTCAGTGGAGAGAAGGAGAATGGAGACGATTGGGAACCCTTGGTAAAGGAACTGCTCGATAGCCCAACAGGACATTACGAGAAGTCGCGCAGAGGAGAACGGCTTCAGGTCCAGTTGAGAGGATTTAATCACGGTGACGCAAATGCTTTGATCAAAGCCACACCTACCTTGCTCTCTGGCATTTCGAAGACGAACAAGATGGGATTCTCAGGGGCACCAACGAAACCTCGTTCTGATATTTACCTAACTCTCAACGATGCAGTCCTCGCCAAGCAAAATCTTCTCTCTAGATATGGAGGAAGCGCAACCGCCATGCCCTCAAATCTCCATGCAAGTAACCTACAGATCATGTTGGAAGTGAGGAAAAGAAATGGTGATCGGATAGATCATTGCATCTATTCCTCGTCCAATACGGAGGCGTTGACTACGTTCAAGTCAGTTGCGACCGAGAGAAGTGGATCATGGGGACAGACTCTGCGCCTTTCGCTTCCGCCGTCTGATGTATCTGGCGCCCACGTGGTCATGTTTCTCTCTGATATGCCCAACCCGCCCTTTGCGATAGCCCATATCCCACTTTGGGATCACCGGGCTTTCATTCGCGACGGACTTCATGGACTCTTGCTCTATAAGATAGACGAGAATACCTCAACGGCGCAGGCAGGCCCATCTGGCAGGGGTGGTTATCTGTCTCTTCCATGGGGATCCAAAGGCAAGGACGAGCATTCAGCGGAGGTTACCGGCCCTCTTGCTATTCTTCGCGTAGAGACGTACTTATGCAGCACTCGGTTTTCTCAAGATCGAGTGATATTGGGACTTTTGAAATGGAAGGATATGCCCCGGGAAGAAGTTTCAACAGTACTGCGGCAGCTCGTCTTTGTCCCAGAGATAGAGGTTGTCAAATTACTCAACGACGTCCTTGACAGCCTTTTTGGCATTCTCGTTGAATTCACCGAGAATGACGAGTATGAGGACCTGGTCTTTTCGGCTTTAGTTAGAGTCTTGAGCATCGTCCACGATCGAAGATTCAATCTGGGTCCTTTGGTTGACCAGTATGCCGAAACCCAGTTCAACTACCCCTTTGCCACGCAATGTTTAGTTCGATCCTTTACTCGACTCCTCCAAAACCCTACAAATCCTGAGACCGCCCGAAAACTGCGAGCCACCTTCAAGGTTGTCAGACATATTCTGAAGTTCATTACGCATGCCCGAGGCCAACAAAGACAAAAAGAGGCTGGGATAGGCATTACCTCTAGCACCACTGTGTTTACGCGTGATCTCCGTGCTATCTTCAAGGCACTTGACGCCATGATGCGCAACCCTGCTCCGGCGCTCGTCGGTAGCCAGACTTTGGCTGTTCAGCATTTTCATCAATGGCTTCCAGAGCTTACAGGCCTCTTGACGACAGAGGAAATTTTACATATTGCGATCGACTTTATGGACTCCTGTACCGAAGTCAAAGGGAAGCTTGTTTTGTATAAGCTGGTTCTCATCATCAACTATGGGAAATTGGACATTTTTGCCCACCCTGATCAAAAGGCTGCTTTGAGCACTAATACTGTGCGATGGATCACTCCTCACTGGGGACATGCGGATGAAGTTACCGATCAGTGGAGGCATCAGATTCGATTGTGCTGCTCTGTGCTGGCGAGCCAGATTGACTACCTAGGGTCTAACATCCCCGATCACATCCCCAAGATCATCGACTCATACCTGGCGGTTCTTGCCTCGCCTCTTCAGCCGAGAAACCGTCTTTCTCTCCTCTTTCCGTCCACATACCCATTCCCCGCTAAACCCGTTAATGATGAGGTTGAGTTTGACGAAGCTTTGGTCGAGCTTTCGGCTGTACTATCTGCTATATCCAATTCGCCCTCGGGACTGCAGGTTGAATTGGCTGACGAGGACCTTGCTGTAGTGTTGGAGAATGTCTTGCGAGTGCAAATGAGCATCCTGACGGGAGAAGCATATCCCTCTGAATGGCTTTCTGTTCATATCCATCATCACAAGTCTATTATGCTTACTCTCCAATATCTTGCTAGCATCATGCTGGTCTCGTTTCTTCCTGACCCTGACGATGCAGAGAGTTTCAATATGGAACTGTGGAAGCTGTTCTTTACAACACTCCTCAAGCTTGTGGCGAGCACTTCACTAGCCCTGGAGACATTCCCAGAACAAAAGCGACGGGCTGTGTGGAAAATTGGAGGGGATGTCCGAGAGCATGGTGCCGATCTCCTCCGTCGAACTTGGGAAGCTATCGGATGGGAAACCACCCCAGACGAGCGAAAACGATTTAACCTTCCTAAAATGGGAGGTTATCAAGTCCAATATGTGCCGACCCTCGTGGGGCCAATTGTTGAACTTTGTATGAGTGTGCACGAAGGTCTTCGCAAGATGGCTGTTGAGGTTCTGCAGACCATGATTGTTAGTGAGTGGACTTTGAGCGAAGATTTGTCTGTCATCCAGACTCAAACTATTGATTGTTTGGATCTCTTTTTCAAGGAGAAGCCGTTGACAGAAAGCATCCTTCAAAAACTCTTCATCGGTGAGCTCTTAGAACGATTTGATGCCCTCGCAAACCTCCCAGATGAACCTTTGTATGCTGCTGTGCGCCAGCTCATTGGTACCATCGACGAGTTTCTTGATCTCTTGGTTGCCGTCCATAGCAGCGAGGACACTGGTGAGGCGACTCATCTTATTAACCGCCTCCGCCTCATGGAATTCCTTCGTGATATGCAGAAGGAAGAGATCTTCATTCGTTACGTCCACCAGCTCGCAGATCTTCAGGCGGAGTCAAGACATCCCACTGAAGCTGGCTTGGCCCTGCGCCTTCATGCTGACCTGTATGAGTGGGATCCTACAAGTCAGACTCACGCCCTACCCGATCCACCGTTCCCTGCACAGACTCAGTTCGAGCGGAAGGAGAAGATTTACTTTGATATGATCAAGTACTTTGAGGAAGGCGAGTCTTGGAGCGATGCATTAGCCGCTTACAAGGAACTCCAGGTTCAATACGAGACCAATATTTATGACTTTGCCAAGTTGGCTAGGACCGAGCGGGCAATTGCGACGATTTATGAGACAATCTCAAAAAGTGACAAACTAACTCCCAAATATTTCAAGGTTGCATACAAGGGGCTTGGCTTCCCCGCAAGCCTCCGAGACAAAGAATACGTGTACGAAGGCTCTCCCACCGAGAGAGCGTCTGCATTCACAGATCGCATGCAAGAGCAATATCCTGCAGCCCAGATTGTCACGAGTGAAGTGGATGATGTTGAGGGACAATTTCTGGTTATCTCAGCCATTACACCCCATCGCGATCCAGGCCATCACATATTCCAGCGAGCTCGAGTCCCTCAGGTGATTCGCGATTTTATCTTGTCGTCGCATCCTCAGAACTTCTCCATCTCCACCAAACGACACACATCAGGCCCTGTCAAGGAGCATTATGCCGAGAAACTTGTCTTCACCACCGCCGATCCATTCCCTACGATTCTTCGGCGAAGCGAGATTGTTGAAACCCAAGAAATTAAACTTGGTGCTCATGAGACGGCTTTGGAGCGAATTGTGCGAAAGACCCAGGAGATGGCTGCCCTGGAGCGTCGGATAGCGGATGGCGACTACGAAAATGCCCAGCTATTACTTGATGCTGTAACAGTTTCAGTCAATCCCGCCTCGGAGAATAGTGTTGCTCGCTACCGTCAACTGCTACCCGAGGCGAAAGGGGAAGAAGTCGAAGGTGAGAATGAAGACGACGAAGAGGAACAGGAGCTACCTGAACTGGGCCCTCAAGATGGCGCAATCAAAATGGCTCTTGTCGACCATGCTATCATGATCAAGAGGTGCCTGGCAACCTTCTCTCGATGTTCAAATGAGCTCCTTAGTCAACGACACGAGGAGCTACAACGATGTAAGTTCGGTGCTATTTTCTTTCTTTTTTTCGCTTGTAAGGTAACAATTTTATTAGATTTTGAGCACACTTTTGCATCCGAGATTGCACACCTTGCACCTCCTCAACTGAACCATGAAACGCCCACTCCTTCACCTACGTGGAAACGATCATCGCGAGGCTCTGACCATAGCCCTAGGCAGTTAAATGGGTCACCGATAAACGGGGTTACAACGGAAGAGGCGTCTGTGATTAGACCTATGTCTGTGCGCCAACGAGGAGCACGGCTGAGCTTCTTAGGTGGCAAGAAGAAGGAGGTTGACGTGCCCCAGGAAGTGGAGGAGAATGGCGCAGAACTGGACACGTCAAGCAGCCACAGCCGGACTCAGAGTAGGGATAATCATCGGCGCAGCTTCTTTCGAACGCAGTCTCACGAGGAAAAACAATTAGAAGACCATAGTGCTGGGTTTAATAGCAGAGGAAGCTTCGAGGTGGTCTCGGAAGTCGAAGAGAAGCCAGCCGAAAAGTTCAGAGGATTAGTCAAGAAGAACAGTGTGCGGAAGAGATTCAGCATGCTCAAACTGGGCAGAAAGACTAGCAAGAATGGGATGATGGGAAGCCTAGACGAGGAGTAGGACTACTTCCGGGCTTACTTTGGGCGATACAATGTCCACTTCAAAACGAACACCAGTGGAGGTTTTAGGATGATGGAAGAGATGCCACCCCAAGACGATCCTTCTAGATGATGAAAGGCGGGAAATTTTGCCAGATTCTATTTTTCTTTTCTTTTCTTCTTCTATTTTTTTTATTTACCTTTTGCTTTTGCTTCTCCTTCCATCCCTATTTTTGGGATTCACTTCAAACATTTCCCTTTGTTCGAGACGTTGATTGGAACATGAGAGCAAATGTCAATGCTTGTTGACAAGTTGAGTATAGAGGCCGCTGAGAGGCAGGCAGCCTATGAAAACGGAGTAGAAGAGGGAGAAAGAGAGAGGGGGAGTGTATGGATGGATGTGTGCCCCAAATAGAAATTGGGCGTTATCCCTCTGTCCTGTTCAGAGAAAACAGGCATCAAGTGGATTTTTTTTTGGAATGCTTTGATACCTAGCCGCCCCTGGGATTGATGGATGTGGGCTGGCTTTCTTGTGTTCTATGTTGCCTTTTTTTGCGTCCCCTTCCTGCAGCTTGGTGTTCTGGATATCTGCTATATAGTGTATGCATAGTCTTGGGGGGGCTCTTTTTTTCATAAAACAACTTGACGTACTGGAATCGGGTTCCTATTGTCTGGTTAAAGTTCAACATTTACTCCGCATCTTGATAGAACTGTGCAAGTTTACGTACATTTAATCTTGAGCTAACAATATGCCTCAGTTGGCTGCACAATACAATACACGCATCATTTATATCGTAGCTTGATTGCTCGGAAGTGTTTTTGGACATCATATTCATTTTCGTAGAGGACAATTCTCTGTAGCTTTTTAGAATAGGATTGGTATCATTCGGTTATAAATACATGAATGCAAACGTCAAAACCAAACCGCAAGTGCCAAATTATTCTGTGGCGAGAATCTTGAAACCCCAATAAATCATCAAGTCATCCATTTTCCATCAGAGGTGGGCTCTTTTGTTTAGACGTACTCGCACGTCACTGTGTTGTATCGTTGGTCTGCAACTGTGTTAGTATTCGGACGTGACAATACGATGCAGAAACATACTATTATATAGAAGGGTATAAGTAGTCGACGCGGAGAGGTAGACGGCCTCAATCTTGCAGCTCAGCTCATAGTACCACTGGCCGTCATTTCCTTGTCGTCGTGCGAGCAGGTTCTCAGGAATATGACTGACGTCAGCTTCGACGTGAGATAGAATCTTGACGTTGTCATCACGAGTGATAGGAGCGTCACGCATAGTCTGATCGCTGTAGATGGTCATCTTGATTTTTCGAATGCGTCCTTGACTGACCAAGCCAGTCCATACAAACGATGTGTAGAATGGCTCGTTTTCAGAAACCTGATCGCCCTATAAAGGAAGTTAGCAAAGCAATCTAGGCTATATTGTGGACACACCCACTCGTTGAATGAACCATTCCATAGCGTGGATCTTGTAGCACCCGTCTAGACCGCACCATTGTCGCTTGTGTTTGAGATAAGAGTGGGCCTTTTCGTCGTATCGGGTTCGCCATTCGGTACCGTAGTGTTTGCGTGCCTTGCGGTTTTTAATCTTTACCATAGTGAGGTCCTCGGGGGCACTGTTGGCCAGCCCCTTCATGACGGCACCTTGGACAACTGCCTGCCAAGCGTTAGGAGGTTGCATAATTTGAATGTTCTTGTCGACGGCATTGCGAAGGCGTTCTTTGAGGTAGTTGGAAGCACCAAATCCACCAACCAACAAGACGGCACGGATAGGCACATTACTAGAAGTGATCTGTTCCTTGACCAGCCTGATGACCTCGAGAACAACTGGCTCGAAAATAGTCTGCAAGTCGGATGCCTTCAGGGCAAACCTGCCTCGGGTGATACCCAAGGCTTTATTATTTGCGAGACCACCAACGGGGATAGTGTATGTTTCATCTGGCCCTACGTTTAAGGCGAACTGACGCTTGACCTGTGCAACGAGTTAGTGTATCCATGATAGTATCATCGCCCAGAGGTATAGCTGACCTTCTTTTCAAACACTTCCATGGCTTCGGCTAGGACCTCGTCATCGAACCCTTCCTCCTTCCCGAGCTTCGCCTTGAGGTATTTGGCAAAGCGCATGTTCAGGAAGGTGGAGCCACAAAGAGCGCCGGATCCAGGAGCAGCTTCTTGCACCTCTAGAATGGGTTTCAGACCCGTAATGGTGTAAGAAATCAGATCGACGGTACCACCGCCAGCGTCGACGACAACAACAGTATCACCAATCTTGAGACCATGAGGATCAAGACCATGGAGGGCATAGATGGCTGCGGCTTCGGGTTCCGAGACCAAGTGAACAGGCTGCTTTGTAGCGGACAGACTGGAAGCAGCCTGGCATGCTTTCTTGGTTTTATCTTTGGCGAGATCGCTCCAGATAGCAGGGACAGTGACAACAAACTCTAGAGGAGTGCTCTTGACAATACTATCACCGAGCTTTTCACGCAGGGTGTACAGTAGATGATTACCAAGCTCTGAGATATAGTCGGTAACTAGTTTGTCAACGCTGCGACCACCACGTGCACCTTCAGCGCCGACAGCCTGCCCCATGGCTTGCAGTGAGGGATCGAGGTCTCTGGAAAAAGAGTCAGTGCATCAATCTAGGGGCTCGGCGCTGCCAAGGGAAAAAAATTTATGCTTACAGTTTGAACCATTCGATAACTTCATCTTGGGGGGCAGTGATGGGGATGGAGAACCCCCATTCGACATCATTTCCATTGTATCGAAGTTTGGTGGGGACCTTGTCTGAGGATTCACCCTCTCGGATTGTCTTGCTGACGGGCCATGTGGTGACAGCGTTTCGGCGATCAGGACGTTGGGTCTCCGCCCAGGCAACACCGGAATAGGTGGTGCCAAAATCGATACCGACGATGATCTTGCGGTTGGCAATGTTGAGCTTTTCGAAATCCATTCTCTATGTTTCTTTTGGGAGAGAAAGATATGGTGGAGTGGTAGAATGAATTATGGAGAAGCCACTGAGATGGCTTTACGCTCTGAAGCAACTAGGTTGGTTCGAAAAAGAAAATCGGCTCTGTCTTCCCTTTCGAGACCAAATCCAGGTTTGGTAAGTTGGAGATTACCAAAGACGGGTCTCTGCAAGAGAAGAGGAGAGGATAGAAGCCGTGGTGGAGTAGGAATTCGGGAGGGTTGAGTGCGGCAGATACTTGGTGTTTAAAAGGGTGGTAAACTGACGAGGAAGCCCTGTGAGACGCGGGTGCTCACGGCTGCGGGCTTGAATCAATGACCAAGCCCAAGATACGAAGCTGAGGTAAGGTAGTGTGCCGTGCCTTTCGGTCTGCCTCAATTGGTTCGGTGCGAACCAGCTTACAACGGTGGCAGGCGCAAACGCGGGGGTATTTTGATTGTGCATGTACTTGGTACACGCAAATTTACATGGCATGGTGTGTGGGTAGCTGGACCGCAGCCCAGGACTGGAAGTAGAGAAATCGATACCAAAGTGAGGCGGAGCGGTGCCCTTCCATGGCAAGGCCTCACCAGACAGCTACAAACTAGAGCCACACAAAGAATGGCACAGCTGCCATTTCCTCCAGACAGGAATTTCCACGCACTTGTCTCTCGTCCTGAGAAATCTATGTATTTGGGCTTATACAAGCAAGCAAGCCCCCAATGAACTAGCATCAATACACTGGGTACACTCGCAGAACATCAATGCCCAGGATAGAGGAGGCTTTGTGCCTTTCTCGTGGCCTAGGTTGAATGCTGCAGGCGGTGGGGAGGGGACGCTTGAACGCGGGACTATCGCCTAACTAGTCTGCGCCTGCGGCTGAGCGTGGCCCACATCCACCCATGCACAAGTTTGAGGAGGGGAGTTCAGCCCAAGAGCTTATGGATAAATGGAACATCGAGGTGCGGATACGACGCAATTCAAAATGTCATACGGCACATGGGGAGAAGTAGATGGTTCTCCACATCGATACTTTCACCGCGCAAAGCATGCTTTACCAATACCATGATTCCAGTTTCGTCAGAGGAGCCATCGGGTCAATGCCTTGATATGCCAACGCCCAAGACGAGACATCTCGTGTAGGACAGGGTGAGAACGAGACTAGTCTAAGGCCATTCAAGCCATTGACGGATGGTGGGAGTCACCAAAAAGCACTTTTCTTCTTCTTTTTTCCTTTAGCCTAGGTTGCCTACCTAGCGTAGTGCCCATTTAACGGTACCTTGCCTTGAGACTTATTAGGCAACCATAGTATAGCTAGGCATCCTCAGACCCATTCACCTCTTCCGAGACCAACCTTGCTAATGCGACTTGCTGGCTCGCGCCGTGAAACCCAGGTAAACTATATCAGGTCCCACCAGAACGGCAAGGTAAGATCAACCTTTGGCTCCCTTCCTGGTTTAGATTGAAGCTGGTTGTCTATCAAGCTCAGCTAAAGGGCAAATAAACATTATTGTTCCTCTGGTATTTCTCACTTTTACCAAGACTTGGGTGGCAGTGCTGGTTTCCAGATGATAGTTAATGCGTGGATCTTGTGCCAATGTTGGACTAAGCGCACGGGCGACTGTTTGCACTCTGGCAAGGCGACTGATGCTGCGGGGGAATCTGTCAGGGCATTAGCAGCTAGTTTCAGCAGGCCACCCCTGCGAGCTGCCCTGATTGGCTTTTGTTCTCAGCTATCCATCCGGGCAGCGACTTGGGCCCACCGGGGAGGGCATGTTTGCCTGGGAGGCATACAACAGGTAATTGAAGCACTGATGGCCGCCATTCTCCGTCTTGCGACGAATCCCTACAGGATCGACTTTATTAATGATTTAATACATGCATGGCAGTTGTATTTCTAGACGTCTGCTTACCCCATTGATGGTGGCTATTGAGCGGAGTGTTGGTGAGCAAGTGTCAAATGTTTCATGGCAACGTGATTCTCGAGCTGACCAAAAGGCAAAATTCGACGAATACTATTGGCACCATACTGCATTACCTGGGATTTAATCTGCCGTTTGGTGTATTTATTTTTCGTTTTATTGACACTGATCACGTTTGGGCATTCGACCATCATACCTATGTAACCTCGCACCTGGGAATGTATCGATGCATTGATACTTTTAGTTCCCCCACATGAGGAACGGTTGGCCAACTCACATATCCAGGGCAGGCAGAATGCTAGGCCGCCCACTATTAGGCGAGGGCTGCGTGTGCCTGTGATAACTATCTAACGGACTGTTTCCGCCCAATTCGTCCAGTTACAGCATGGCCCATAGAGCAATGGGGCTGGACGTCTGCCAGGGATCCGCTGCACCGCCCCAGCAGCCGCTCGTAGCATTCCATCATCATCATCACACCAAAGTAGGCAGCTCCAGTCCTAGCCGGGAAGACAGAGACGGATTGAGGGTTGTTATGAGGGTTCGAAATATTTCGGGTGCTTCTCACACTTGCATGTTTGTGCATCTACGCTTACGGACAGATTCTTAAAGTACCTACATCTCTTGGGTGCTTACAAACTGCGGGCCTTCCAGCTAATAGTCCCTTCCCTTCCCTTCTATCTCTCTCACCTGGTTTTGGTCTGATCCAAACCTGCCATTTGTCAGTGATTCAGCCACCCCGCCGTTGGAGCTCACATCACCACCTTGCAGTCTACGCTTTGATCTGCCTGCTCTCACACGATTCTCCCCGCCCCTCCACTGAGTGATGGCGGAATCAGACAAGACACAAAACACATCTCCTCCTGCAGTGCCAGCGAAAGAACCCATCGACAATTACGTACGAGAGGTTGTTTCTGAATCCACCACCAAAGGCGGTGCTAGACTTGAGCCTGCCCCTACTACTGAAAACAAAACCGAGATGGCAGGCGACGCTGGCCATAACAAGGCGCCTTCCGACGACTCTCGCTCCAAACCAAGCTATAGCGATGCTGTCACAGGTTTTGAGAATGAAGGTTCCCTGCCCGCGCCTCCCCCAAGGATCAAGTCCAAAGGCAAGGGCGGCGACTTTGATGGCAGCATCGACAAGGACGGTGACAGAGACATGATGGACCTCTCGTCAATGGAGATGTTTGATGTTGTTTCTTATCAAACATCGCATTCAAAAACTGGACTCCCCACAACCGCCGAAGAGGACGAGCCAGACGACGAGGAGTTGCCGGCAGGTTATGAGAAGACCAGCTTCAGCCGGCGCAAAGACCCCGAGTCCAAGATGCAGGAAGAAAATGTCCGCTTGCGCCGCCTCATCCAGGAGCTTTCCAAAAAGGCAAACCACCACATCACCGAAAAGCAAATTGCCGAAGAAAAAGCAGAGCGCGCCACGGAGCGCCTCGGTGAAATGAAGCACGCGATGAACTCCGGCATGACAGAGATTGAGCGTGATACTGAGACCCTCGCACACGAACTAAAAATAGCAAAAGACGAAAACCAAGCACTGAGGGAACAGCTGAAAGATGCCCAGTCGCATATTTTCAGTCTTCAGCCCTACCGTAAAGATTTGACACCCGAAGAAATAGGCAGAGTAAGTCGATAGCTACTCAAGGCCATGATTTGAAAATTTCCAAGCGCTAACATGTAGCCTAGGAGTACGACAATATTGTCGAGAGCGTCCAGGATTGGGTCCAGAAATTCATGGAACCATGGCTGGAAGACCACACAGAAGGCGTCGAGGCTATCTTGAGCAATGCACGAAAGCGGACTTCTGAAGCTAACAAATTCAAGAGAGTCCTTCACCAATACCCCGACCTTGTCCATGCCGCTCAATTTCCGGAAACAGATGAAGATATTATTGCTTCTATTATTCTCCGATACTTGCATGACAACATTTTTCAAGTTATCATGTATGGCGACATTCCAAGATACACCGAGGTCGTTAGCTTCATTGAGAACAGCATGCAAATGTCTGTGGAGCCCAAGAGAGGTATGGATGCAGTTCTCATTGCGCTGCTTTAAGATGGCATAGCTAATTATATTCATCTTCCTGGCAGATCTATTCTCCGTAAGAACCTGGACTGCAGAGGCGTACAATGCCCTACTAAGCTCGCCGTCTTTCCGATCAGTACGCGAACGGCGACGCAAGGACATGACGATAGAGCTGTGCAGCCTTCTCAGAATCTTTTGTAAAAAGGAGAAGATGACGTGGTTCTATGAAAACATGGACGATAACTGCGTGTGGCCGGCGATGAAACTGTACGAGAAGTTGCAGGTGTCGACTCATCATTTCTACCTCGACATCAACTCGTACATAATGTGGGGTTCTGGGGGCGACCTCAACATGTCCCCTGAATTCATCGAAGGAATCAAGAATTTGGACTGTCGCAACATTCTACAAAATAGAAAGGGGTTCAATGTTAACAAGATCGACCCAGCACCGACCAAGAAGGAGCTCTATCATCGACTCGTCAATGTATGCACAGTGGTCCCGGCATTATACATGCGTCAGATTGGACAAAGAGACTCCATCAAGGAACCGACAATCGTTCGAAAGCAGCATATGCTAGTTGCATGGGGGCCCGAGGAGAAGCGCCGCACATTTACTGAAAAGGGCGACAGAACTATTGTTTCTCATCTCTATCATTCCAAGAATGATCGTTCAGGAGACGGATGGATTGCTTTCCGATGGGGATGATTTGGATTGACTACTTTGACGATGCTGCTGGTAATGATACGAGTTGCTCATGAGGTTTCCTTTTGAAATGGTTTATGAAATGTAGAAAGGCGGGGGTGGATGAATCTGTTAGTTCGCGACAACAGATCTCAACCCATATTTCTATAGAACAGGCGAAATATTGATATTCTAGTATTCAGGGAATTCAGGGTGAGAATTAGGCACATAAATATCAATGCAGTGCGAATCAGAGTCATCTAGATATCTGTAGTTCTACAGAAGCATCGTTGTGTCTCAGTATGGCTTCAATACATGATTATAAAGCTGATGCCATGGGGTTTATATGAACCTACACAAAAGGCCACTTTCCCTTGATTCAGATATGTCGGCTACCAAGTCTGAGTTGCCCCATCCTATTGATTCACGTGTGGAAGCTGATACGACTAGGAAAACGCCTTGCGACGTGGTGCGCTGACAACGCTGAGGGAATAAGTCGTGGGGGCGTGCAGGGCGTGCAGGGCGTGTACATTAATGGATCGGGATGTACCAGTACCTCGAGTGTTCCTTTGGATGGTGGAGTGGCCTAAATTCGGGATCTACTTTTAGTGCTAAGCGTGTCAAGGTATGGAATTTGGGTCTCTGCGCCGCTGTACCCGGGCGAGTTACTGCCTCCGCCGTCGCTAGTTAGCCCTATTATTGGTCGGCCGCTGTGTCAGCCTAGGTGGTAGTGCGCCAAGAACCGAAGTGGGGTACGCTGGGTTGTATTCTAGGACGCTCTTTGGGGCCCTGGAGTGTACAAAGGGTGATTCATTGCTCGGATACGAACATCCAGGACAACCCCATGGGGCAAGAAAATTCGAGGCTGAAGCGGCCTGAACTAGTAGCGCTAGGCTGGCGTCATTGCGAGGTGAACTGACGAGGCACAGGAGGGAGGTGGTGCGGCGGATGGACGTTCTCATGTTGCAGCGCTGCTAGGCAGCTCATAGACCTGGCCAACCCAGGCTGCTAGTGCTAGCACCCTGATATACCACGGTACCACACAAGCTCATGAGCTATCCCACCTGCATCTTGCTTTCATCCTGCCTTTATCTTGCTCGTTCAGTTACTTGGGTCGAAGTCAGTTTACAATTGCAGTTGGCTGCAGGGTGGCATGTGATTCGGGGGCTTTTCTCCGTGTTCATCTTCGTCTGGTACTCTCTGTTGTACCCTGTCTGCCATCTGGCTAGGTACCTAAGCAAGCAAGGTGCTGCTACTGCCTTTATGGCACCTTAGTGGCCTTATCTTTCTCATCTGCCATACTCGCTGCTTCTTACTTTTATCGATTCCTCGTATATCGACTGGCTCTTTCCTCTCCCTCTCCTCCATACCCTCATTCATTGTTAGAAATGTTCAAAAATATCAAGAAGAGGGCGACGACCATATTTCGCAAAAAGTCATCTGGGCCAGCCACGGACTTGCCTCTGGAATACAATTCCGTCGACACTACTGCCACAGAAAACCCACCCTTCAGATTCACGTATTCAGCCGAAACCACAGAAACAGACCCCAGAGACGTCAGGGCCGTCCCTGATCCCTCATCGCCCCCAGCGCCCCAAGCCCATAGTGAGGAGCAAGGACGCATTGTCGAGGACTTGACGCAGGACCCCGCTACGAATACAGAAACCCCAGAGCCAGACCCTCACGCCCGCAAGTACGTCCCTTACGTTGAGGCGACACCTCTCAAGCACAACATGTTGGCAAACGCGGGTGTCTATGGCCGAATCAACCCAGACATCATGGGCGGCTTTGGGAGTGACGACGACTCCATTTGGCTTGTGGATGATGAGGAGACGGACGAAGAACACCCGTGTGGAGACGACGGTGATGAGGCCCCTCGGGAGCCATTACCAGAAACCCAAAATCACGACAATTCAGATCACCTATCCGAATCACGATCTCACCGCTCTCATCACTCCCAAAACTCCCGTCAATCTGGAGTCTCACGTGAGTCTTTACGTGAAGTAACCATCATGTTGGAGCCACCATCGCATGAGCAGGTTGCAGATGCACCACCATCCAAATCGGCGAAGCCAGCTTTTTCATACAGCAAGCCAACACTTTTAGACGATGATGAATTTGTCTCTTTTAGCAACACCGATGTAGAAACATCGCCTCAGCCATCCACACCCCCGGCTGCCCCCCTGCGTGGATACGCTCCCATATCCGTCTCTATCCTTGATCTCGCCGGATTCGATCTGGAATATTTAGCAGATTCCTCCAAAGATTCCTCAAAGGCACAGCACGATGCTCTCACACACGCACCCTTTAACGAACCCCTCGCTTCTTCCTCAAGCCCTATTAACCCGTATGTTGTCTTCGAGCAGCAGGATCTTGCCATGACTGTAGCCAATCCCCGCCGGCTAGATCATAAAGAAGTAGCTGATGATTTCCGGTAGGTCTCCCAATAATCCCCAATTCCAAACTTCGGTTATGCTGGGTACCTTCTAGTTGAAGGTCAGCGTTTGCACTTGGATTGTGTTGAATTTAACGGCTATACCCTTGTGATTTCTTTGTGTCTTTGTCATTTACAGCAATTATTTCCATCTATCCTATTTTGAATAATACAAAAATTGACTTTATTCTCCCAGCTTTGGGCAGAGGTATCAAAAAGCACCAGATACACCGGATGTCATTGTCACGCACCAGCGTGTCCCAGCCAACACTGTCACTGGTGAAACCGAATGCGTTGTCTGTACTGAGACTAAGGAGGTCGCATTTTTTCCTAGATTCTCTATTACGACCTCGTGCAGCCATCCTCCAAATACATGTTTAGAATGTATTCAGCTCTCAATAGAATCGGATCTGACTAGCAAGCTCTGGACTGACATTAGATGTCCCGAATGCCGCGAAATGCTCGAGTACGTTGACATCCAACGCTTCGCCAACAAGCAAACCTTTATGAGGTATGATACCGAGATTTTTTTGTTGAAAATTGTAATAACTAGGAGGTAGATATGAAACACTGGCTCTTCGTGCAGCCATGTCCGAGGCTGATGATTTTGTATGGTGCACATCCAATTGTGGCTCGGGTCAAATACATGAATCGGGCAATGAGCAACCCATTGTCACCTGTTTACACTGCAATCACCGTTCTTGCTTCTATCATGGGATTTCCTGGCACGATAATTTCACATGCGAAGAGTACACTCAACTGCTTGCTGACCCAAAAAACTTTCGTTCTCGCTTGGAGCTGGAGAACGAGGTCTGGTCCGAGTCCCAGCAAGCTCAGCTAGAGGCCGATAGGGCAATGGCACAAAATTTTCTGGCAGATGATCAGGCCGAGATGCAACGCCGAGAAGAGAGGGAGCAAGCGAAGAAGGCTGCAGAATTGGTGCGTCAAATCGCTGCCAGACGTAAACGAGAGGAGCAGCAGAGTCAAGTAATGGTTAACCTAACAACCAAGCCTTGTCCTGGATGTGGATGGGCTATTGAAAAGAATGACGGATGGTAAGTTGAACCTCTATTTTATTCGATTATCAGATACTAACTTGGTTTCAGTTCACATATGACTTGTAAGTTCCCAGTCCCTTCACCTCTCTCACCATTTCATTTTCTTATTCCTCCATTCCCCCCATCCCTCACCTCCTAAACGGTGCGTTTGCACGCCTTTTTCATCCCTAGTCATGAGGAACTTAGACCAACCAATTGTAGGCATCAAATGTAAACACGAGTTTTGTTGGGGGTGCTATAGCACTTGGACGAAGTGGCATAACATCAACTGCCTTGGCGGGAGATAAAGAGAACGGCCACTTATTCGCCACGGCCTACCCTTAGGGCTCAGAGGGTCACTAACAACTCTCCACAGGCTCTAGGTGTCATTACGAATTTTGTTTTGAGTGCGGTGCGAATCATAAGGATATTGTAGCAGGAGATAATACGGCACACAAGGAAACTTGTCGTTTCCATACGAACAATATGGATTGGGATTAAGTGGGGAGAAAAAGCTTGTCCTATTGATGGATACAATAAAAATTAGTTTAACCGAGCTCCCTAGGAGCCCTTTTCAATACCATCATTCTCATTTAATGTGGCATTGCGGCGTTGATTATCTGAGGAAAGTCAAAGTGGTGGATGAATCCGACTGAATTCCTGTCCTCCATATTCTTAATACGCTATTTAAAGGGTAATTATAAATATACAATCATGATTGATTTAGGCACCAGTTGATGGACAAATCACACGTCTCATCAGCATGTTGGGCGAGAGCCATTGTAAATGAGCTTTCAAAATATATTTCAAGGCTATCTCTCTGCTCTAACAATACGACAAGACTATTCTACATCCATGTAAATGATAGACCACGTACCACGTCTGTTTCTACCATAGTTCCAGTTGCTTAGCAAAACCTACATACTAATACTGCATATCTATTCTTCTTGATTCCCAATCATGCAGCAGTTAGCTCGGCAATGCGCCGCTCAAGCTCGGGAACCTGTCGCAATCGAACCTCCAGGTCCTCGCGCTCGTCTTCAAGCTTCAGGCGGCGTTCTGCGTCTAGACGGGTAAAGACATAGTGTCCCTGGCCATCAAACTGCAGAATGTGGGTATGGTACTTCCACAAACTACGGCGGTGACTAACAGTCATAAGAGTGATGCCAAGAGACTTTGCCGTGTCGTACATGACCTTTTCGGTGTCAAGGGTCACGCTGCTAGTGCACTCGTCGAGGATGGCGTAACGGGGACGGTGGTAGAACAGACGGGCCATGGCGACACGTTGCTGGAGACCGCCCGAGAGGACATCGCGCCACTCTGCCTCGGCATCCCAGCCTTCCTCGTAGAGTTCAACGAGGTGCTCGAGGCCCAGAATCTTGAGGATAGAGAGGAGGTCAGCGTCGGTGACGCCACGAGATCGCATCTGACGGAGGGAGTCTGGGTAGATGATTTGCTGGCGAAGAGAACCTCGGGACAAGTAGGGCCGCTGAGGAATGTAGAAAATTGCGTGGAATGGGGGTTTGTGGACAGTACCACCATAGACGGGCCAGAGTCCACCAAGGATGCGGAATAGGGACGACTTTCCGCAGCCATTGGGGCCAACAACGAGAAGATGATCACCATGCTTCAGAGAGAATGACAGGGCTTTAATGAGCACATCTCCGTTAGGAGAGATAATAGGCCTGGAGATGATAGTTAGCATGCGATTGGCTCCTTGTGGGTTTGACTTACACGTCAATAAAAGTAATGTCTTTGCTCTCGTGGACTGTGCCTCGCCCTTTTAGGACTGCTTCATTATTTTCCGTGCCCGAAGATGAAACAAGCTTCTTCTCGAAATGTCCAAACTGCACATCGTCCATAACATCAAGCAGGGTGGCAACTCGCGAGGTGTATCCTGCAAGTTCCATAACTTCCCTGTACGAGAACATTATGCGCCCAAAGGCATCAGAGGCTGACAAGAGCATGCGTCTATTTGTCACAAAGGCCTCGGTCCGGTCGCCCATGTTCGTAACAATTTGTCCAGGCATTTTGATGAAGACTGGAACACTGCAAAGCAGAAGACCAAGAGCTCCCCAGAAGTACTTAATGACAAAATCCTCCATGAAGCCATGATAGAAGCGCCGTCGGAGGATGTAGTTAACATGTTTGATTAGTGTAAAGTAGCCCTTATCAAGCGTGTCCTTCTCCGCTTTATGGCCGGCGTATAATGCAATCTCCTCGCTATAGTCAATAAGGCGCGAGTGTTGAAAGCGAAATTCGCCTTCAAGCCGGGCCTCGTCGGCGACGTACTTGCCAAATGGTGGGGTCAGAGCTCTCATTACGTTCGCCGAGAGCTGGACAAGAAGAGACATGAAGACAACGCCCTCTCCACCAACACTCTTGGACAGGGAGTACGTGTAGATTGTCTGTTAAAGAATTTAGTTCCAGTCGGCAAAAAAGCGAAGAATAATCGAATATCCCACCATGTCCAACATAGGTTTGGCCAGGTTGCTGTAGAGTTCGGCAAGACTGTTTGAGAATTTAGATACATCGACAGCAATCAACTGATCCGGGTTCTTTATCCGGTCATCCAGTGCTGAGATGCCGTAAAAGGTCAGATTAGATAGGTACTTGTCATGAATGTGTTGAGTGAGACGAGTTCGGTACTTGAGCGACAGTTCCGCCTGGTGGTATGACAGCTGCGTGAATGTTAGAACGCGATTAGTCAATTTGAAGGATCAAATGCTCACCATTGAGTTTGTAAAAGTCGCAGGCACTGCAATGAGCATCCACCAGACAATGCGCTTGAGGAACTCCTTGCCATTCCCCTTTACAAGAGCCTTGACTATGGCGCCGTCCATTTCGGCAACGCGCAAGCTAATGAGAGTTCTGAGGACTAAGAAAAAGCTATGGCTCATCAAAAGCCTGGCTTCCTTTGTACGCCATCCTGGGATAACAATGCGCAAAAGGCGAAACAGTGAGCGAAAGAACTCGCGATTCAGTTCTACTTTCTTCCTCGGTGTCTCCTCGCCGTCGGAGGTGGATGTAGTGCCGCAGCGAGCGGCGCGTTGGGAAGTCTCGCGACCAGAAGCAGTCTTTTGCTCTGAGACCGCATGCCGTATGCGGTTGATGAGAGCGAGAAAGAGCGTGATCCACACAGCGCGGGAGATGCGGGCACGGTTGGAGACGTAAAGCCCGGTCAGCCGGGAGACAAGGCCGCGGAGGGAACGGTCGCCGGAGAGGAGAGAAACGATGGCGCGAAGTCGATCCCTGGGAAGGGCGAGTTTGGACTGCGAGGCCATTGCGGCGTCGCGGACGCAAAGGCGATGGTGAATCGGTAAGCGGTATGCGCGGAATTAGGAGGGAGAGAAATCGAGGGAGGCAGTAGTGGTGGTGATGCAACGACGTCACGTCACGTCACGAGCCAAGCAAGGCTTGTCGCATTGGAAAGTATACTGCAGAATCAACAGGAAAGGAGCGAGTTGGGCGGGAAGGAGAAGAAGATGGAATCACAGCATTAGATGAGGGTAGATAGTGGAAGCGCGAAAGGGTGTAGGGATTAGTTACATGGCTGAGCCTGTGAGTAATGGCTTGTGGTCGGGCTTGTGAGTCGAGTTGGAGTGTTCCCAGGCTCCTCGGCCGAAACGAATCTGGGGCAGGTCACTGGCCACTCCGCCTCCCCACACTCTCACCCTTCCGTTTCCGTCGGCATGTGATTGACATTTGAAGATGCCCCAGGATTTCACCAGCCACATGACTGACATCTCCCAGCCACAGATGGCGGGGGCCATCTCCATCCGACCTTCATGACCGCACTGGAGGCTAATTTTTATTATTTTTTGGGCGGGTGCATTCGCGGGGCAGCTTTTTCACCCTCCAAATTAGTCACACCTTTCTTTGTATATACTACACACATCACACCTATTTGCACTGCTCGGGACACAAATCCTCCCGCCAAAATGTCCGACGACGAGGGCCTCTCCATCTACGATGAAATCGAAATCGAAGACATGACCTTTGACGAGGTCATGCAGGTCTATCACTATCCCTGCCCCTGCGGCGACAAATTCCAAATAGCCCTTGACGACCTCCTGGACGAGCAGGATATTGCTGTATGCCCCAGCTGCAGCCTCATGATCCGTGTCATTTTTGACATAGTATGCTTTATTTATCCACTCCTCTTGGGGCTCAGAAACTAACATGCCTTAGGATGACTTACCCAAGCCTCCAACTTCCGGTCCCTCTGGCGGGCAGGTCCCCATCACTGCCTGATAACCCAAGCATCCTACCGACGCCCTATATATTGATCTCGCGTCGTTTTATATATATATAAATTATTCGACATTACCTGAAGGGAAAAAGCCAAGAGCGAAAACACGAGTGGATTCCCAACTCATCAGAGTCATGGACGATCGAATGATTCCAAACGAGAACATGTACTGAGAGAACATGTACTGAGAGAACATATCTTTCTTTTTTTTCTATGCGCTATGCTATGAACCGCCATACATATATACATGCAAGATCAACAAGTCGTTATAATGATTATGAGCATGCCTACCTCACCGCAAATAACCAGGGAAATTCAGCCGCCACCTAAGAAGCAATGAGAGGTCGATGGACACATCAGCAATATATTAGTTGATTGGAGGAGTTTATGATATGAACGGAATACCGACACGCCAAATCTTAGATATGAACTAAGTCATCGAGATTTGACAATATATCACTCCGGTTGCTTCAGGTATCACGCCCCAAATTTGCTATCAGGTGCTCGGCCCAACTAAACTGGCGCAACACGCTAGTCGCCGATTATTAGTTATCGAGAAAACGCTATGGCGGGACACAAATCAAGGGTTGTTTCAACTTAAGTGGATGCTACACTTGGTCAAGTCTACACGAATGTGACAGTGCAGCATACTCAAAGTATTGCAGTTCACGCATTCATTATTCAGCAGCTCTTGGGAGGATATGCACCATTATAATTAATGTATTCGAAGAGACATCGCCTCACAAATGACGAACGGAACTATTAACTAGCCATTCTAAACCTTGCCGACTGAAGCTTCTAATGCATACCCTCTATAGACATGTCCATGCATGTTGTTCGACCGAACCCAGTTGAAACAGTCCCAGACCATACACATGTGCAAATTGTGTGTTTACAGAACAATCATGCCAGCGGCAACGAGGCCGAGGAGAGTAACAAGGGAACCCTTCATCTTGTAGGATGAAGCAGCACCGGTGGCGGGAGCAGTGTAGCCGCTGCCAGAGCTGCTGCCAGTGCCAGTGCTGGGAGTGGGGGTGGCAGCGGTGCCGTTGCCAGCTACTTGTTGTTAGTTTTCGAGTCCATTTCATGATTTCGCAGGGTTTATACGTACCATAAGGGGTGGAAACACCGCCACCAGGGACAACTGGAGTCACGACTGGAGTCTCGCCAGAGCTATCGCCGCCAGAGCAGCTGGTGCCAGAGGATGAATCCATGTCTCCAGAGCAGCCAGAGCCGGAGCTGGAACCGCCAGAGCCATATTCAGGAGGGGAGCCGGAGCCGGAGGCAGAGCTGTCACTACCGGATGATCCAGTAGATCCGGAAGTGCCATAGTTGGAGCCGGAGCCACCAGAAGAGCCGCCGCCAGAGCCGGAGCTGGAGCCGCCGGATGAGCCGCCAGAGCTAGAGCTACCGGTGGCAGCAGCCCCAGCACTGCTGGTTGTGGCAGCAGAGCCGGAGCTGTCGCCGCCAGAGGAGCCGCTTCCAGAGCCGGAGCCGCCAGCAGAGCCGGAGCCGCCAGCCGAACCAGAGCCACCTCCAGAGACACCGCCACCAAGACCGCCAGAGCCGGAGCCGCCAGCCGAACCGGAGCCGCCAGCAGAGCCGGAACCGCCAGCCGAACCAGAGCCACCTCCAGAGACACTGCCAGAGACACCGCCACTAAGACCGCCGGAGCCGCCAGCAGAACCAGAGCCGCCAGCAGAACCAGAGCCGCCAGCAGAACCAGAGCCGCCAGCAGAACCAGAGCCGCCAGCAGA